>CAUYON010168594.1:0-19033 GCA_963573935.1 Arctocebus calabarensis
TCCCAGCTACTTGGGAGACTCGCTTGAGCCCAGGAATTGGAGGTTGCTGTGAGCTGTGATGCCACAGCACTCTATCCAGGGTGACAGCTTGAGGCTCTGTCTCAAAAAGAAGAAAATGTCACACAATTGAATTGTTTAAATTTTCATAGTGAAAGAAATTACTAAGTGCCCAGTATAACAGACAGCCGATACTAAAGCACATCACAGTGGAATTTTAAAACAGGGAAGACAAAAGAAACCTGAAAATATTCCAGAGAGAAATAAAAAAAAAAAAAAAAGGTTTCATATAGAAACTCTGGGATCAGAGTGGGTTCAGATTTCTCAGCCCTGAAAGCTAGAAGATGGTGAAGCAGTGCCTTCAAAATGGCAAGGAATACTATTTCTACCAAGAAGTCTATACTTATCCAAGCCCTTGAGTAGATGATAAGTAGGATAAATATGTCTTTAGACATGCAATGTGTCCCCAAATTTGGTCCTAAGCATCCTCTTTGAAAGCTACAAACTAGAGGGAAAGGCTCCACCACAATAAGGGGCTAAGCCAAGAGCATGGATGAGATAGCAAATACTAAAAAGGAACCAGGTCTTGGAAAGTGGTAAGAAGAAGCCTGAGTATGGTGCTGAAAAAAGTGATGCCAGAGGAACAGTCATATGTACTCAGCTCAACATTTCCCTTGAACTTTCATCCCAATGCTGAGCATACTAGCTGTGACCAGTTAATGCACAAATTAGTGTGGCGGTTTTGGTACCCCCTGTTTATTTGTATATTTGGAATATACTAAATATTATATATTTAGTGAGTATCTTTGGTGCATTGCAGTAGCCATGTTCTCCCTCTGGAATAACAAGGGAAGTAAAATCAGCTCCAGTTTTCAAGCAGGCTACCCTGTGCCAGGTGAATTTAATTCATTAGCTAATTGACTCTTGATAAGAATCATGTCAGACAGACATTAATTATTATTAGTTTTGTTGATAAAGAAGTGATGGTTCAGAGGGGTTAAATGCTTTTCCTAAGAACACTCGGCTAGCAAGTGGTAGAGCTTGGATTTGAAATAATTATTTTTTCTACTTGTAAAGTTTATAAGGGAGCCACACAGTATTTCAATGTAGTTGAATATTTTAAATAATAGTTTTGTACTCCTCTGTAAGCAATACTTATATTATCCTTAATTTATCCTTTTAAACCTTTGGACTGTTATGTTAAATCTTCTCAGAATCTTTTTTTTAATGTGAGGTAATTTTTCTATTTTAGCAGATTATAGGTTGTCATTCCCTTAAGTTTGTGCCTTGGAATATCAATTCTGTGAAAAAAGTTTTATAAGGCTAAAGTAGTTTAGAAAGTGCTTCTTTAGCCGAAATCAATATGTCTCTCCATTAGTCTTTAATGTTCTATTGTATATTTTATATTCTAAGAGGGTGATATACAATGCAGTGTTTCCCAAACTTACCTGACCAGAGAATCTTATCAGCTGTGCATCTTATAGGACCACTGGTCTTTGGAATGCACTTTCAGTTACTGTTTAAGTGTTCGGAGTACATTTAATATAAAAAATATTCCTCCTTTTTGGGAAGTTCTATCTTATGCCTTATTTAAATCTTTCCTGATATTGTGTATTTATTTATATTCATGTGGGGGAAAGCATGTATGTAATGGAAGTTGGATGGACATTATAGAAATAATTGGTCTGTCTAATCATTTCTTGATTATTAGACAGTAATGCAATAGTAATGGAGAAAGCATCTGAATCCTCAGATAATGTTTAAAAATATCCTTCATCCTCATGAGCAATTTCAGCTTCCCCACCTCATCCCGTGATAAAGACCAAAGGCATACAGTAGTTTATGAATTGCAAAGAATCATCATCCAATTGCTTTATTACCTTTGCTGCCATATAGGAACCAATGGGCAGGGCAGTGATGGAGAGGCAGAAGATAAGAAAGGAACCTAGGTAACAACTGGCTTACTTAAATGAGCTCTCCGTAATTAAGACCTGAGTGTCCTTTGGTCAGTGTGAATGTTGAAGGTCTCAGTCTGAGTGAAGTCTTCCCAGAGACCTGGGAATGGAAATCACTCCTGGGTTTCCTTCTCAAACTACTTATGTAAGTATTTACTTCTCCTAATGAGTCATTCATTCGGTGAACATGATTTTGTTGCAAACCCTTGTTCACATATCTAGCTAGAGGCAACATTTCTCCATTGTCACAGCTATACAGCTACACAGTCCTTGGGAATGACCCTTTGCTATTTCTTTATACCTCGCCCAAATGCAGTTCCTTTCATTTTCTTTTATTTTCAACCGTGGATTTTTTGCCCAGCTGGTCCAGTTGTGCCCCAAATCTAGACAGCACAGCACAGTTGGAGATTTGATGGGGAGCTTGGAAAATTAAAAGTTTATGGAGGCTTTAATTCTCCAAATAAAACTAAGAGCCTCTTCCACGAATGGTTATACGGATCAGAAATCTGACACTGTCTCATTTGAACAGACCAAGTATAAGAGAGGCTTTTTAAAGCTTCTCAGAGAATCTTGGGATATAGTTGGCGAAAAATCTAGAGAAAGTATGGTCTGCTTTCCCTGGAGCAGTAGTACAGAGGAAGAGTCAGGGTGGGATGCACGTTCAGTGCCCAGTCCCGATATTGGGGTGGGAGACAAAAATGAAGTATGAAGAAGACCAGACTTGGAACCAGAAAACCCAGGTTGGAGTCCTGATTTTGCCTTTTTCTGGCATTGTGACCTTGGACAAACCACTTAGCTTCAAAGGTAACTGCCAAAGTGAGGATAAAAAAGAGATATTGGAGGTAAAATTGCACCATAAACTATATTGTTAATAGGTATGAAGCTTTATTATTATTGTTATAATTGGTCTAGGGATGTTCAGGAAATTTCTCTTGGAGGTGAAAAGTTGGAGGGTGAATATCCCAACGACCCAGCACCACCAAGCAGTCTCCTGAACGGACAGTTCAAAGAGAAAGCAACTCATGGAAGGGGCTGTTTTTCTTGTGCTTATTTTCAAACTGTTCATAAGGAGAGAGGGAAAGAGAAGGAGGGAGAGGGAAAGGGAGGAAAGAAAGGAGAGGGAAGTCACTTCTGAAGGGTTAAAGCAAGATAGTGCTGTAAAGTGATTCCAGATGTACAAATATTAATATCTCTCTCTCCCTGATGAATGAGAAGGTATGACCCAGTTAGGAAACTGCTAAAATTACCGGCGCCACCGAGACCTCAGTCGATGGCCCAGCGCTGATTTTTATCCTTACCCCGGCAATTGTAATGCTGATGAAGGGCCCGGACCTGCTGCAGCAGGCCTTCCAAAACTTCACTCTGTCCCTTGTGTCTGGGCTCTCTGTCGTCATAGTCTTTCCAGTCTATTGAACAAAAGAAACAAACAGAATGAAGTTTTAAAGCACAGGAGGCCTCTTCCCAGCCTTGCCTCGGGAGCCGGAGTGTTGCTCATTCAACCCACAGACTCCGTGATGAGCGCCGAGCACATGCAGGGCGAGCGGGCAGTGCCAAGTCTGTGGAAGCTGCCATTCTTCAGAGCCCTGTGCAAAACAGTAATTGTGGTCGGTTTCTTGTGTTGGGCAGTTTGAGGGTAAGAGAAAATGGTAACCGAAAGCCAAAAGAAAATAGGAAATTTGGAAGTCCAATCTCCCTCTTCCTACCCTTTCCCTCCTTTTCATCATCCCATATCTTAATCAGTTCCTCTGCTACCTCTCCACTCAGCACCCCGAATCTCAACTGGATTTTCACAGTAGGAAAGAAAAGGGTGGGAATGTGCAGACTAGATGAAATCCACAGTCCTAATGCTTTTATTGTAGGTTTCACACTTTTGGCCAAATTGACATTTCTTTCCAAGGAAAGAGCCCACGTCAGATGCCAAGAAATGGAAATCTACATTTTGCTCTAATGAATGTCTGCTTTGGTTAACTGGCACAGCTGCCCCCACACATACTCAGAGCCACCAACCACCCTGTCTGCTCAGTCTCTAAATATACAGTATTAGCTTACATGGCAAATTTAAATTGCAATACCCACTGAGATTTTTCTCTCCCTTCTATTTTCATTCCTTTTGGCTATAATGATATCAAGGGACTAATATGGGACTAAAGTCAAGATTGTAATTCCGCTGTCTTCAACTCCTGCTTATTTTTTTTTCAGCCAGTCAGTCATCTCATAGTCCATCCCTTCTTCCATTTTCTTTCCTCCTTATTTTTCCCTTCTGAACCTTTCAAAAGCCACAACTTAAAGCACTTCTCAGTTGAAATGCTTTCTCTAAAAGTGCTAGTCATTCTTCCCTAGAAAGGCCAGTTAGGTCACAAGTATATCTTGGGCTTAAATTCTAGTTGAAAAATTTTCAAATTCCTTTCACCATGGATTTTATTTTAAAACATGGGCTCTCATTCATTTAGAAACTTAAGTCAATGTCATGGCAGTTAATGTCAGGTAAAAGCATCTTGCATTGGCCCATCTGAGACCCAGGAGTGTACCGTTGGTAGGAGGAACCCAGGTTCAGAGTCAGATAAACCTGGGTGTGAATCTGGGCTTCCTGAGTCTTAGCTCACCATCTGCAGGCAAGTTACTTACACCAATAGGGCTTCTTCCTACCATGAAAAATGAGGGTAGTATCTACTTTGTATGACTTTTGTGAGTATTAAATAAGGCACATATTCGGCACCTGGCACCATGCTTATCACGTGCTAGGGAATAATTACTTAAAATGAAGGGGATTCATGATGGAAACACCATTTCTTACCCTATCAGCTGATTAACTATAAAGAAGGGGGTCTCAACCGCTTTCTAATTTTTTTTTCTTTCCTATCCTCCCCCATCTCAATTTTACCTTTTAGCAGATTGAGGTCCAGAGATAACCATTCTAGTCATCCACTACTCAGCTTGTCAGGGGCATAGGAAGGACAGTAACCTTGTCGTGTGACCCTCCATATAGTGCTCATCTTATGCCATGGAGGAGTGTGTGTGTGTGTGTATTTTTCCTCCAGGAAGAAGGACTCAACTCCTGCTTCAAGTTTGTGTAGTATGGCTTAGTTGTGGTCAACCCTGGAGATGGGGAATTAGCACAGGTGCCTTCTGTAGACTCTTTGTTCCTTGTGATGAAGAACCTGACTTGATTTCTCATTGCCATAGGTTTCTTCTTTGTAAAGTTTTCAAAGATCTCTTTTTAGGTTATGTGATGTTTAAAAAGAAATAATGTAAGTAAAGCACCATCCTGGGCACACAGGAGGTACTCAAACGTTGGTGAGGCCTGTGAACAGTCAAGTAGGATGGTGTTCGTGGAGAAGGGAAGGGTTTTTACTGAGAAATTTGAAAATATTTGAGGAGATAAACACTTAGTGGCCTTTAGACTATTTGTAGTGGCCCTGGTATCCGGCATAGAGAGAAAAAGTATTGCCCTTCTGGGTTCTCAAAGGCCATTATGAGTTCTCTGACTGGAATGAATGCATCGGAAATGGCCATAGGATGAGCAAAATTGTGTGTTTGAGTAACACCCCTGGTTTGAATAACTACATGGCCCTGCACATGTTAATGCATTCTATTGAGTGTTATTGCTGCTGTCCAGGCAAGAGGACCTGAAATGGGCCTGCCTCCTTCAGCTCAGCCCTATTACATCAGAGGCCAGCTCCATCCTGATGACTTTATGATACATTAGAAAATTGCTAATGCTAAATTGCAGCCCCAGTGAGCACGGGATGCGATGCCAAGGCTTTTGGAAAGAATGAGTTTTTCTCATGGATGCTTGGAAGGGTTCTGATGACTACATAAAATAGGAGACTTTAGGGATGAGGGAGAAAATTGAAAATATATTAAGAAATCAGGAACCTGACAGGAATAAACTTAGCATGGCAGGAAAGGAGCAGATTGTGCCACATAATACAGTTCACTGTTCTGGTAATGAGACACTCCACTCACAACACAACCCAGAGCTTACATTCACTGGCGATACCAGGATTTTCCTGATCGTAACTCAGACAAGCCTGTCTGGGTCCTTTTCTCTTATTATGTACCCTACCATATAACATAAGTCTATAAAAACACATTAAGGCCTTTTGTAAAAATATTAAAAAAAAAGTTTTATAGCTTACTGGAACATATTACCAAATTTCCAATTACTCTGTCATGTTAGAATACATTGTCCTGTAGTAAATAAATACTGATATAGGTTACATCACAATGTCATACTCTGTTTATAAATAGAATGGGCGTGTTTTTATATTGTTCTTTCCAAGTGATATGACATGTCTGCAGCAATTACAACCACATGTTAGAATTTCGGTTGTTTGCCAGTTACCCCTGTGGATTACACATACAATTTTAGAAAGCTTAGCTGTTTGATATGTTAATTACCAGTTAATAAGCTACTCCTTCCAGTCCCGAACAGCTATTCTTATCACTCTGGAGAGAGCTTCTCATGTGGGTGTGAGAAACACTGTGTCTGAATAGAATTTGCAGTTTGTAGAACCGGAACTCTGATCCATCAGCAAATGCATCTATGTACAGCTCAGAATTTGCATGGGGTATGCCTTTGGAATAGGGTTTTCCAGCTTCGCCTTACAGGTCAGTTGAGACTAGTATTTTTGTGCTGTTCTGTCTTTTCTGTCCCTTCAATAATATATAGTCACCTCCTACCCCCAAACAGGATTGGTTCCCTTTTTATCTTAATCTTATAAATTCCCAATTTGGGCTTCTGATAAACCTTCAATAAGACAGGAATAATGATATCATCAAATGCAGTGGGATTCAGCCCTGAGAGATCTCTGGGCTTGGTGGTCCAAGGCTCTGTCTGACCTCATACAACTTCAGAATCCACCAGACATGATTGGCAGGCTCTGAGTCTGTCTGTCTGCTATAGGGCACTCGTTACCATAGCATATGAGATTTGGCTAATCCTTAACTGATTCAGGCTTGAATCCTCCTTCAGCCACGTGATCTCGTGTTGTGATCTGGGAAAGACAACATCCTCTCTGAATCACAGGTCAGACTTTGAACCCTGTATGTATATGCCTCTATGTTTATAGTTCCCTCATCAGTAAAATGGGTCTAATAAGAAAAATCACCGGAGAGGTGTATTATGAAAATTAAATGTGTTAATCCAGTAAAGTACTTAGCTCACTGCACTGCATATAATTAGTTGTAGAAATTGTTGATAGTGATGCAGATGATAATGGCAATGATGCTTATCCACAAGTCAGGAACAATGATGAAGGATTGCTGTGAGGATTAAGAGATACTACATGCAAAAGCCCATAATATACTGCCTGATTCATGGTTGGCTTTGGGTAAAGGGTTGTTATACAACTTGAAAAATACATAAGTAAATAAAACAAACAAACAAACATGGAAGAACCCATAGTCTCATAACCAAAATGTCCCCTGCTAAATTTTGAGAGTTATTAAGACACAGAGACCCATCCTGTCTAATTATGGGCAAACCTGCAGTTTAAGTGTGGAAAACCCCCCACAGTTCACACTTTTTTTTTTTAACATAAAACTTATACTGTAGGAATTTCTTCTGATGGGCTATGAGAGACAGTGTCTGAATAGAATTTGCAGTTTATAGAAGCTTGCACATCTGATCTTTATCAGTAAATGCATCTATTTACAGATCAGAATTTGCATGGGATATGCATGCTAGGAATGTTTTTTTTAAAGACCATTTTTAGTGTTTGCATTTTGTTTGCAGTATGGATAGACATGTGTATATGTCATCCTTAGCCATTAAATTCATATTGGATATTCATTCTCACTACCACTATATTTCACCGCACATGGCTGCAGTATGCCTTAGTGTACATAAGTGCTTGCATCTCTGTTTACTTCACTTAGATTCCTAGCTGTGTAACTGTGGGATAAAAGGAAGTGGATTTTCTTAAGGAAGCTGATACAATATGGCAAATTGTACTCCATAAAGGAATACAATCCCACAAGAAGCCTATGATATTATTTTTAACTATCATATTAGAGAACTGTTTTTTAAAAGTAAAAATAAATTCAGAGCACTGGGCTCATTACATAGAAATATCTATCCTATGGTATGTCTTGAGATGTTTGCTCTGGTTGGTTAAATTGTCTGGTTAATAGAGAGGTGCCAAACATACCAGCCACAAATTGTTAATCTTTGAATAATTAGAAGAGACTTTTGCTGAGTGTCTCAGCTACCACTACAAATTTTATAGATTACATTTATAGCAGCGTGCCTGTTAGTGAGAAAGCTTTTCTTCTGACAGAATGTCGGAGAAGTATGATTTGTTAGTTTTTGTTCCCTTGTCAAATTGACGTGGCCATGGATGCGTCCCCCGGAGGTGAAGAAAGAAAGATGAGAGCTACAGGGGACTATTGTGGCTCAGCTCCTCACAACGTGTCATTTCACTCCATCCCCACAGAAGCCCTGTGAAAGGGTATGATTAGACCCATTCTACAGATGTTGAAGTGAGGCTTAGAGAGCTTATGAAACTTCTGAAGGCCACACAGTTGACAAAAGGTATAATGGGGCTGAGTGTGGTGGCTCACTTCTGTAATGTCAGCATTTTGAGAGGTCGAGGTAGGGGGATTACTTGAGCCTAGGACTTCAAGAACAGCCTGTGCAATATAGTGAGACTCCATCACTACAAAAAAAAAAAATTAGTCGGGCATGGTGGTGTACACCTATTGTCCTAGCTACCTGGGAGGCTGAGGCAGGAGGATCACTTGAGCCAGGAGTTGAAGGTTGCAGTGAGATATGATCATGCCACTGCACTCCAGCCTGTGTGACAGAGGAAGACCTTATCTTAATAGAAGGGATATAATGGGTATCAAATTTTGGCGTTTTGGTTCCAAATTCTCTTTCATTTTGCAACACTGAGCTGCCTCCTCAGGACCATTTCTGCAGAGGAATCATTCATGGTTGATTGATTGGCCACTCATGGTGTGGCCCAGATAGGTCCTGAGGTCTTAGTGATTGCAAGTGGGGGTAGTGTAGGGTTGATTACAAGTTAGGGGAATGGGTGTGGGGGTGGGGGTAAGAAATGGAATGGCAGCCCGGGGATGGCGTTGCGCTGGGAGCCCGTTGCCATGCTGGGGAGAGAGTTTATAGCCACCACCTACTAGAAGGAAAGGCACACGCTGGTGTTGTGGTCTGAGCAGGTCCCCATCCTTTCATGTTGTAAGCTGAGACTTGAACAAAATACTGTTGGCCCTGCAAAGCATGGAAATAGAATGATGCATCAGGCATTTTATTTAATCATTTCACTCAGGACACAGAACTCCATGTTTGATTAACTTCATCCCTTTGGAGATCCACTGCTCACACTTTTTGCTTTCTAACTTTCCTTTACTATTGTGCTTATTTTAGTAACACTATATGAGGTGCCTTCTTAGTATCTGTATACTTTCTTTTTTTAAAAAAATGGAATATCATAGTTGCCTTCCCTGACCTCTTCCAAAATTATATATATCAATTTTTAGAAGTCATACAGTTCTACAAGGTTAACCCCAAACAGCAATCCTCTACCCCCACCTCTTTCTACTTGTTTTTCCCTCTCCAGAGGCAATAAACATCATCTCTTTTAGCTGATCAACTTGCTTTAGAAAATTAACAAGTTATAATGTGTATCTTTTCAGATTTGTGCCTTAAAGACCTGCCGTATGCTTTCAGTGGCTTTATAGTACTTTACTGGGAGCAAATACCATCATTTATTTAACCAATCTCTCACTGGGGAACACTTAGACTGTGCCCACATTTTGTGCCACAATCAAATAATATTGGGATAATGATTTTTTTTACTCAGATGTTCAAACTTTTTTTTTTTTTTTTTTTTTTTGAGACAGAGCCTCAAGCTGTCACCCTGGATAGAGTGCTGTAGCCTCACAGCTCACAGCAACTTCCAATTCCTGGGCTCAAGCAAATCTCCTACCTCCACCTCCCAAGTAGCTGGGACTACAGGCACCTGCTACAATGCCTGGCCATTTTTTTTTTTTTTTTTGGTTGTAGCCATCATTGTTGTTTGGTGAGCCCGGGCTGGATTCGAACCTGCCAGCTCAGGTGTACGTGGCTGGCGCCTTAGCCCATTGAGCCACAGGTGCCTAGCTCAAACATTTTTTTAAAGTAACTCTTTGGGTGTGATTTTAATTTTGAAACCATTATTAAAACAATGGCTTATATTCTTTAATGCCTTTTTATGACATTATGAATTAAAGAGTTGATTTTGTTTGCTGATAACCTTTAACAATGTTTTGCTTTGAGGTTTTTTGTTTTTTTTTGATAAACCTGAAAGGGCATTTGAGAAGGAAGTAGTTGATGAAACATTGCTCCTAAAAAATTGTAAAATGGTGTTTAAAATTCAAATAGCACATCTTTCTAGATAGAGCCTTTACTAGGGATTTAATAATGTCAACCTTACCTTATTATGAAATTAACCTTTTTAACATTGAAAATGGGTTTCTATACACCTTGAGGTTGTAGAGATTGTGTGAAGTGTAAATCTGCCTTTAGAATTTTATATAATTAGGAGAGGGTCTGCTATGCTCTTACTGGATGGTCAACTGGAAAAACTTAATCCCCACAGAATTAGTTCAGATATTACAGAAACTTTTTATGGGGAATTTTCCATTTTTGTCACCATATCACTTTTTCTTTTAAGCAATGGACATTCCCTAGGGTTCCTTCTGGCCCTCTTCCATCCTCTGAGCCATAGGGTTGGAATCAGTCTTCTACTGATAACATCTCTGGGGGCCACCCACTCAGGGGTTTGTTTGCTCTGGTAATCCACAGTTCTGGCCCCTGGTATAGATGTACGATTAGGACTAGAAGTCAGGATTCTGTGGTGGTTACCTAACCACCAAGAATTCTATTAGAATAAGCTGCTTGGAACTTGAAAAGATGTAACCTAATGAATCTTTAATGCTGGGTTTCAGGATTCTACTTTACAGATAGCTATTTTAATTGATTAACCCTTAAGAAAACAATAACAACACAATTTTTTCTTCCACCTCTCCCATGCGAAGTCTAAGATATTACTTATTTGAACTGGACTGAAAAAATAGAGACTCAAGTGTACGTTAAAAAGATTTTGAGACAAAATATATATTTTTAATCTTTTGCACTTGAGCTGTTTTAGGAATTACAGTGTTCATCCTAGTTTGAACTGATTTGCGAGGTGTTTTTATTTTTTGCATTTTGTATGCTCACATGGTTCACTATTCTATAAATAATTAATGTTGGAGTTTAGATTGGTTAAACAAATAACTGCAGTTTGTTCCAGGTTTTCATTCACAGTTTAAATTGGATTAGATTACTGAGAAATGTAGCTCCACCATATACAGTTTCTTTTTTGTGAAAGCATATTTAGACAGATTTTTTTTTTGTTTTTTAAATCAAGGGAAAAGGATTTCTTTCAGGAAATTGTGTGACTGCAATTGATGACTGATCTCAACTGAGGCTGAGGCTATGGGGGTGAGGGTGAGATGAGGCTGTTATTTTTACCATCAGACAGGCAATCAGAATTTGATCTCTCAGAGCCTTTGATCCCCCCACCCCCCAAAGATTAGATTGTGATCCAGAAAGCAGCCACTTTCAAGGCTTGCGCGAGGCTGGCCTTCTTTCTGATCTCCTTAGAACATAGCAGTTTACAAAGCGATTCGTGCTGTCTGCTCACTCCTTTGTGAAGTTCAGATTATGGATACCAGACATATCACACTTAATGAGCAGCAGTTGTTGCCAGAGGACTGGGCGTTGGTTGTTGCTCCCAGAATAGGCATTTGCTACCAACGTCCCAGCACAGACATTCGTGACAAAGAAATGGGAAGTGTACTGGGGGGACACGTACTGTTGTAAGTCCTGTGATGGTACATCTCAGGGTCTGGAGGTTATCCATGATGATTTCTCCAGCCAAAGGAGAAAAGTCTTTCGACACGCTCCATTCCACTGGAGGGAGGGAGAGAGGGAGAGAATAAAATTCAGTCATCGTATCAAGAAGCGCCATAGTAATTCTAGCACATAATCCTCTCAACATTAGTAAGTTTACCCTGCTTTACATACATTGGCACATCTAACATTGACATTGCTTGGGATGTCGAGTCAATCTCCAAGTTTACAATTATTTTATAAAAGAAGAATAAAAAAACAAAAGATAAAAACTTACGAGTTTTTTTTTTACCCTTGGCAGATATTTATGTGATATTCTTAATGGGGGACATAACATCAAATATATTGCTGGTGAGGCTATTGCAAGGTAAAGACACATTGTATACGTGTATACACACACACTCAGGCACACTGTAAGTGGTTGTTCACTGTATGCAGAAGATGAATTATTTACTGCATGTAAGACGTGGAGGGTCCATTAGGGCTTTCTGTTTTATTCCCTCTCCTTCTAGCTTCTGCTTCACCAACCTGCAAATGCTCTCTTAAAATCTCAGTGATTTCTCTCTTATCAAATAAAGAAGCCAGCTTTCATTACCTCTGACACTTCCCTCTGAAAACCTCTTCCCCCAGTGTCTCAAGTTTCCTTTCTCCTTCTCTCTTTCTCCTGCCTGATACCATCTTCCGAGCTTTATCTTTGGTTTCTTTTCTGCCCTATGATCTGGGATTTGGAGCTGGCCTGTTCAATGCTCCTCTCCGCTGACAACCTGAAGGTGGGTGTTTATTCCCAGTTAAATCATCCGAATTCTAACACCTCATTTTACTGGGAGACCATAGCCTTTCATCATGTTTTCCACTGGTTGACAAAGTCATGGTTCAGAAAAGATAAATTGTGCATCATCGGTTAAAACGTGTCTTAAGTAACAGTTTACACACGGTGGTGTTTGAGCAAACAGAAAGGAAGCAGGAATTGAAGGAGATTAAGTCACATGGGAAACAAGGCCCCCACGTTTCTAAACCTCTAGATGCTAAGCTGTATTTCTTAAGATTCGGTTATATTCTCTGACACTTTGCTACTTGAAAATCAAACCAAACCCTCCCTGAATCCTGCCGCACCTCTCCACAATCACACAGTTCCTTTGCTTTGAGGTGGCTCTTCTTGCACTATCCCCTCCTCTTCAGAACGCCCCTGGGAACCTGGCTTGGTTTTCTCACTTTCTTGAAACGGCTCTCCTAAAATTCCTCACGCTCTGATGTACAACAGCCTCTCCTTGGGAAGTCCTGTCGCATCTGGCCTTCCCTACTTCTTGCAACTTTCTTCTCCCCCTGGATTTGGTTGTGCTTTCTCTTACCTTTTAACTGCCTCTTCCTGGGCTGGCCCTGCCCTTGTCCCTCTCCCCTTGATGTGATGTTCCTTGGGGGTTTGTTTGGCTCTTTTGTTCACTCCGCATACCTTCCTCTCATGTTGACTTCATCCACTTCTATGGCTCCAGCTATGAGTTTTAAAACTGTGATTCCAGGTCTGGCCTCCCTCTTGAGTTCTAGCTTCATCTGTAGTTTTCCATTTGAGTGCCTCCCACACATTTCAGTGTCTCCTAAGTACTTCTCTTTACCAAAATATGTTTCTCGTCTTGTTTTCTCAACTGTAGTTCATGGTACTGCCCTGTATCCAATTACCCAATCCAAAGTCTCCTCACATCCCTGCCTCCTCTTTCTGCCCATTTCCTCACAATCAGCTGATTACTAAACCCTGTAGTGTTCACTTCTAAAACATCTCCTCTAAGTTCCTCTCTCCCCTGACCCTGTGTTGACTCTGGAGCAGACCCCCATGAAAACGATGTAGCTGCTTCCCAGTGGATTTTTCTTCTTGTCTCCTCATCCTTACATATAATCCTCTAACTATAGCCTGAATTATGGCAAAAAGATACAGATCTAAGGACTTTATTCTCACATCTCAAATCTTTTCATAATGTAAAGTTGCTTTAAAAATATAATGAAATCTTAAGAAGGCCTTTAAGGACCTTCATATCTGGTCCCAACTTGACGCTACTATCTTCACTTCATGTCATCAGCCAGAAACTAAGTCTTTATCTGATGAGTCTCTGTGATTCCTTTATCTGATTATTTTGTGTACTTTCTTGCTTCTCTGTCACTAGCTTATCTTCCAAACTCAACTAATTTTTTAATCCCTGGCAAAGTCAACTCTAAATTCCTCAGGAGTAATTGATTACATATGTCCATTTTTGTGTTTCTAAAGCCCTTTCTTCATGTAAATACAAGATTTATTACCCTGTATTATGTTTTACGATATGTGTCCCTTTCTTGTGTTAGATTATGAGAAAAGTGAGAATAGGAAAAGCATCATTCACTTTTATTTTTCCTTTCTATTAGCTGGATCTGTGCTTGGTGCATGGAAAGTGCTTACTAGGTATTTACAAATGAAATACCTGCATATGTACACATACACACAACACACACTTTCATAGAGTTAGACTGGGTTTTCCAACATAGAGGTAGTTTTCTTCCATGTGAATCTTCTCCTTTTCTTGTCACTTGCCCTTTGAAGCTCTCAGGAATTTTATAATATCTAGTCAGAATCAAATGACTAAGATTATATATTAACTCTCCCATCAGGCTTCTAATATCTCCCATATTTTTCTTCTAATATCTCTAATATATTAACTCTCCCATCAGGCTTCTAATATCTAATCAGAATCAAATGACTAAGATTATATATTAGCTCTCCCATCAGGCTTCTAGCTCCTTACAAATATATATTCTAAAACACATATATATATGTGTTCTATATGTACATAATTTTTCAAATTTTTTTATTTCATTTAAGAGCTAATAGCTCTTGAAGGAGCCAAGTCTCTGAAAGTGAAACCAGGGTGGATTTGTCATTGGAGAATAATGTTACACCTCATTTTAGCTATAGGAAAAAAGGGAATGATGGAGGAAGTTATTGCAAACAAAACAAAACAAAAATGGATAGCAAGTGTGTAAGACATCTAGAAAAGGCAAAGACTATAGGAGAGTTCTGTCAAGAAAAATGTCTTTGGTTGCCATTGAGACAAGCATAATTGATGGCTATAGGGAGCCCCACACTGCAGGTTGGGAATCACAGGCAGTGACTCCAGGCTGAGAAGTCAGGATGACTTCCCAAAAGAAGAACAAAGGTGTAGTGGGAATAAAAGCAGATCATTTGGCAAGTGACTAATGATTGGCAAGTGACTAATGACGCATTGCTCAAAGCTAACAATGCTTAAAGTTTCTGAAGAAATCACAATTTAGTTTTGGAATTGTTCATGTTATCGAAATGTGTTTCACAAAGCATGTTTCAGGTGGGAAAGAGGGCTGGGGTTCTTGAAAAACAAAACAAAAATAGAAGCAAGTTTGTAAGGAGATGTGAGTCTATTTTTGAAGTTAATAGCATGTTTTAAGGTAGTTTAGTCCAATTTGCTCTTCTAACACTTCTGAGTTTCAAAGGGGAATGGACTAGGGAAAGATTTACACCAAAGAAAAAATTCTCCATGTTGGAATGGCCAGTCTATTTGGGTACAACTTTTTCCCTCCAAGGGTGGTGGACACCTTTTGGCATGAAGCCACATAGAGAAAGAAAAGGAATTTCTCGTAATTTAAAGAACTAGGAGGGGCTGGGTATGGTGGCTCATGCCTATAATCCCAGTATTTTGGGAGGCTGAGGTAGGAGTTTGGGATCAGCCTGGGCAAGACAGTTAGACCTTGTCTCTACAAAATAAGTTAGCTGCGTGTGGTGGTACACACCTGTAGTCCTAGCTATTCAGGAAGCTGAGGTGGGAGGATCAATGAGCCCAGGAGTTTGAGGCTACAGTGAGCTATGATTGTGTGATTGTGCCACTGCACTATTTCAGGCTGGGCAATAGAGTGAGATCTCATCTCTTAAAACAAAACAAAACAAAAGAACAAGGAGGGAAACAGAATAAGTAGGAACAGAAGCAGGAGTCACTCTGAGACCAACCGGGAATTCTAAGAAGGCAACTTATCATGGTCTTTCCAGAAAGTTGCATGTAGGTAGTTTCAAGACTTACTATTTAAATTCTTAGAAAATCACTTACAAGTTTGCTCGCTGAAAATCCCTGAAAGGCTGGAGTCATGTATATGAACTTTAAAACTATATAAGACTTATAATTTTTAAGATAAAGATCAGAGAAACTGTTTCTTTTTAATTTTGGGAAATAGAAGTAGGTTTAATCATACAATGGCTCCGAGCAGTTGAAATTAGCAAGAAAGGTACCAGACAAGAGCTAGGTGTTAGTATTTCTTACAATTTGGCTATGGCTCAAACTGTGATTCACTATATTTATATCAAATAACTGTGAATACTTTAAATGGGATTCTTTGTTATTTTAAAAAATATTGAATTTTTATCTAAGTTTCAGAAATGTAGTCATTTGGCCAGGAAAATTCGAGCTGAACACCACCACTACTTGATGGCGGCTATATAAACACAGGCCAAAAGCTTCAGAAGAAAAAGAGCTCCTGAAGTCTGGCCCTGTCCCCCCGAAGTCTGTAATGAGATGGGAAATGTCACAGATTCAGTGCCAAGAGTAGAAAATTCTTGACTCAAAGTGTTGGGGTACAGCAGCAGAGAATACGTTCTAAAGCTTAGGTAAATTTCAAGGCTCATGGTGGGGACTATGGGATTTATATACCTCGCTTTAGCTGATAACACTCTTTAAGTTTCAGGCTAGCTTTTTGACAGGTGAAGACTATAAGACACTCAGCCATGTCTAATTAATTTCCATTCGATTATTAAAAAAACCCTCAAAATGTACTATTCTGCAGATTTTCCTTAAAATCTCAAATGCCTTGAAGCTCGGAGTTATTTTATCCTATTCACACACTGGGAGAGTAGACTGTAAAAGTTATATTCTCTCCTCTTGCCCAAGCCTCACCCAAATCCTCTAGCTAGCCTCATCGCTCATTGTTTATGCTGTTTTCTTCCTTGGTATACTGTCCTCTTCTCAAAAACTTCTACCCTTTAATTCAAACAGGCCTGGTTCAAAGTCCCTTTCTTTCATAGCTTTCCTGGGCTTCCCTTTGGTAGTTTTCCCAAAGCAATTTTAATATGTCTTGAGCACTGCAGTTACTTTACTGTTTTGCATTTTTTTTTAAGAGACGTCTCTTGTCTGTGACCTGTCAGCTCTTTGATGGCAGAGTCCATTTCTGATTACCACCATTTTTTTTTTTTTTTTTGAGACAGAGTTTCACTTAGTATCCCTTGGTAGAGTGTTGGGGCATCATAGCTCACAGCATCCTCCAACTTCTAGGGCTTAGGTGATTCTCCTGCCTCAACCTCCCGAGTAGCTGGGACTACAGGAACCCACCACAACGCCCAGCTATTTTTTTGTTGCAGTTTGGCCAGGGCTGGGTTTGAACCCACCACCCTGGGTAGATGGGGCTGGCGCCTTACCCACTGAGCCACAGATGCCGCCCACCACCACTTTTTTGAAAACACCTTTCCAGGCACCCTGCACAGTGTAGGTGATCAGTAACATTGGGTGAACTGAAAACTTGCTTCTTGACTTTGGAATGCTTAAAGTCTGACGTGGCTAGAGATCTGATGCTAGTACACAGAGCATAAGAAAACTGTCTGACCAAGGGAAAATGTAGTAAAAAAGAGAGCGGAAGTTGACTATGCTCCTCGGTTAGTGGTTGAGATGGAATTAATTCCTGGCCTCCAGATTGCCAGCACCCTGGACTCTTCCCTTGTCCATAGAGCCTCTCAGAAACCAGAAAACTAAAAGTGTATTTCCTATTCCCTATCAGCTCTTCGATGGAACCAAAACAGCATTCTTACTGGCCACACTCACCCTGGCGCCTTAGCTAATGAACGGAATTTGGCTAGACTGCCTAGCCCAGCACCAGAGCATTATGAAATCTTCCCCTGATCCATCTAATTGTGCAGTTTCTAACCTTTCAGGCCTAGCATGGGAAGAAGAGAGAGGGAGAGAAGGATGTGCTGAGAAGCCCAGACAGAGATCAAACACAATCATTTTTAGAGATGAGAAGGTGTGGCTTGCTGCAGTACGAGCCCGTTCAACATTTGTGGGTTTTAAATCAGGAACTGACGTGAAGACTCTGGATCTGGGAATTCTGTTTAGCTCTGGCAACATACGAGGTCGGAGCTGCTTACATTTTTTACTTTAAATTCTCTGGGTAGTCTTAGGAGCGGAGGCATGCATTACTTTCAAACAAGAATCTTTACTGTTTGCATAGCACACAGTCATCCAGTTAATTAGAAAAACATTTTTTTTCCAAATTAAATTTCCCTAGGAAAACAATGATTTAAATTAAGGGCAAAAGGCTTCCCCCCCTTCTTTTTTTCTTTTCTGACACCAGAAAAGCATTCTTGCATTCACTACTTCTAGAAGGTTAAAAGCCAAGTTGGATTTGGAAGGCTATATATATTTATTTATTGTCAGTCATATATACCCATTGGCATATATTGTGTACTTTCTTAGTTTTATTTATCATATGTTAGAACTACTCATAGACACAGGTAGGGAGGAGAGATGTCTAAACGTTCAGGTTTTTGAGAATTTCACAAGCACAAGGAACCACAAAAAGTCTCTTCTACAGTCTGAACTATTTGCATCTTAATTGCCTTCCTAATAGTTACTATATTATGGCTCTTACCTAAATTTATTCTTTCTCTGAATACTCTTGGATTTCTTTTTTTTTTAACATGTATTTTGTTATTCTTCATTACATTATTTCCCCCACCCCCCAGTGGTAAGAATTTATTTATAGAAAAGAATACAGAAAACACTAAAGCTCCTGGTAGATGGAGAGAATTCTAGGGGGGAGAGAGAAGCTCTCTCCGTTTCTCTCCCGTCTTTCCCCGTCTCCTCCTTTAGGCCTTTAGTCTCAGGGTATATATAGGTGAATGGGTTCCTTGGCCAGGAAACGAATGAATACAGTCTCTTTTGCCAGGGGAAAGGTGAATGAATGTATCAATGAATGGATACAGTCCATTCATGGAATTGAGGCCTAGGAAATTCACAAATTGACCTAGGCATAGGAGATGGGGGTTCCACATTTAGTCCTAAGTGTGAAGTGAAGGAGACACCAAGGCACAGGTGTCTCCTCAGCAGTTGTCCAGCCTTTTTGGCAATTGGAGCCTCTGGTGGAGGTTGGAGGTCCC
>CAUYON010168597.1:0-29900 GCA_963573935.1 Arctocebus calabarensis
ACACTGGATCAGTGATACGCAGAGAGGTGACTGGACAGTGTCCACTGAGTCTGACCCACACACCGGATCAGTGATACACAGAGAGGTGACTGGACAGTGTCCACTGAGTCTGACCCACACACTGGATCAGTGATACGCAGAGAGGTGACTGGACAGTGTCCACTGAGTCTGACCCACACACCGGATCAGTGATACACAGAGAGGTGACTGGACAGTGTCCACTGAGTCTGACCCCACACTGCATCAGTGATACACAGAGAGGTGACTGGACAGTGTCCACTGAGTCTGACCCACACACTGCATCAGTGATACACAGAGAGATGACTGGACAGTGTCCACTGAGTCTGACCCATACACTGGACCAGTGATACACAGAGAGATGACTGGACAGTGTCCACTGAGTCTGACCCACACACTGGACCAGCGATACGTGGAGAGATCTTAACTTGCCAAAAGGCAAGTGTCAGATTAATAGGCTTTTCCCTGAGCGTGATGTCAGAGTTAGTAAGAACCCGCACCTCTCTCTGTCTTGTACAAATTCGGAGGTGGGAACTGACGAGAGTGGACAAGCACAGCACCAGTCAGAGGAGGCGTGTGAGGAGAAAGGGAGACAGTCTCCAACGTATTGTGAATTCCATCCCGGCACTGATGAAACTCGCTTTAATAAAACTAACTAATACATTGAAACATACAAAAAAAGTTACTCCAATCCTTTATAAAATAAGATAAACAACCATTTCTCCTGTTTTAAAAGACATTTTCTCCCTGGAGTTAATTTAACCAGGGAGCCCTGTCAGTTTCTTTTTCTTTCTTTCTTTTTTTAATAATTCAGTTTCCTGATTTTTAAAGAATAACTCAGAGTACTGAGTGCCTTAATGATTTCCATGTACCAAACTTTTATTGGCTCATAGCTTATCAAGACCTGCATCTCTTACATAAAGCAAGGTTTGTTCTGAAATCACCTTTTGGTGTCCCAGGTGATCCATTTCCAAGTGAATTAATTAGCAGTACTTTCAAAATGGCAAAAGTTATGATTTGAACATCCCAAGTTAATGTAACTCTGCCCTGCCAATCAAATAAAGCGATTATTCAAAGGTTTTTGCAGCAGTGGCTCTCCAGATGCCGCTGCCCCTATGCCAACCAGGAGCTGTTAGAAGTGCAAATTATGGGGCCCCACCCCAAATCTCCTGAATTGTAAAGAGCAGGAGCCCCTGCTGATTCCTGTGCCCATTCTTCCCTGTGCCTGCCCAGCACAGCTCCAGGACAGCTGCTAAGCCTCTGCCACCAGCCGGCCTGCATTTTATGAGGGCCTGATGCTCCTGCATATGTGTTCATGTGTGTGTGAGCACACATATATCTGCATGTGTGTGCATGTGTGTGTGTGGTGTGCATGCGTCTGTGTGTACACATGTGTGCGTGTGTGTGCATGGTATACACGTGTCCACAGGTATGTGTGTGAGTGGTGTGTACATGTCCATATGTATGCATGTGTGTCCATGTGTCCACATGTGTGTGCACGGTGTGCACGTGTATCCACATGTATGCATGTGTGCACATAAGTCCGCATGTATGCACACGTGCATGTGTACACATGTGTTCATGGTATGCACGTGTCCATGTGTATGCCTGTGTGCATGCATGTGCACGTGAGTCTGTATGCACATGTGTGTGCCTGAGACAGAATGCTGGCTGAACTAGTCTCTCTGTTCTCGGTGCTGCACTTTTCTTCCCCTGGTTGCTGGGCCGTGGTAAGCTTGTATGTATGAAGTCCATTAACTCAGACGGTGTGGCTCTGACTCTGTAAGCAAACCATACTGGCATCTGCACACACGATGGTTTTCTGTGTTGCTCTGAGCAGTAACACATGGCAACATTAAGGAGGTGCCACACTCCTGGGAGTTATTTCGTTGTGATTCCATGGGGCCCCGTGAGACAAGAAAACTTAGTCTTCTTGTGTACAATTGCATAGCCAAGTGCAGAAGAAGACAGGTAACGCCTCTTTGCTGTATAATGTGCACCCAGGTTTTGGCCCAAACTTTGAGAAAATCAATCTTGATTTTAATTTTTTAATTTTTATTTGCTCATAGTTAGGTACTTACTTTTTGTATTATAAAGGAATTGTATTTAAAAAAAATTTTTTTTTTTTTGAGACAGAGTGTCACTTAGTCACCCTCAGTAGAGTGCCATGGCATTACAGCTCACAGCAACCTCCAACTCCTGGACTTAGGTGATTCTCTTGCCTCAGCCTCTCGAGTAGCTGGGACTATAGGTGCCCACCACAATGCCTGGCTATTTTTTTGTTGCAGTTTGGCTAGGGCCAGGTTTGAAACCAAAACCCTCAGTATATGGGACCGGTGCCCTAGCCACTGGGCTACAGGTGCTGCATTTACTTTTAATATATTATGGTACAAGAAATTTTATATACTGATAACAAATTTACCATATTTATGCATCATAAAAGGCCAAGCACTTGTCACCCCATCAATATCAGAAGTATAATCTTCAGTTCCTACACTACTGGTGTCATCTGAAGAGTCACTTTCCTCATCCCAGTAAACTTCTTGGTCCTCAGTTCCATCCATAGCATTGCTGATGTAGCATTTTAAAAAATGATTTCATAACCACGTCCTTTGTAACACCGTTCCAGAATCTCAGGATCCAATCACAACCCTGGACGATGGACGCTTTCTTAATTCTGCCTGTGCGTGTTGAATCACTCCCAGCTGACTGCATCCAGGGCGTCCACTCTTTCTTCACAGGGGCCTCAAAGGGCTGTTTACTGACACATCAGGAGGTTGCAGCTGCTGGTGAGCCCGCCAGGTATCACAGCAAGTGGGTTTTAAGGTCCACTGTGGACATGCCTGTAATCCTAGCACTCTGGGAGGCCAAGGCAAGAGGATCCTGCCTGAGCAAGAGTGAGACCCCATCTCTACTAACAATAGAAATAAGAGCTAGGCGTTGTGGTGGGCACCTGTATTCCCAGCTACTTGAGGCTGAGCAAGAGGATCGCTTGAACCCAGAAGTTTGAGATTGCCGTGAGCTATGATGCCACAGCACTCTACCCAGGGGAACAGAGTGATAGTCTGTCTCAGACAAAACCCCCAAACCCAGCAAAGCTGCTTAAGGCTCCTCCAGGCCTTCATGACCAGACTTTGTTAGACCAGATTGTCATGCCACCGTCATTCATCACCCTTTCTCATACCTGTGGACAATAACCCCATTTGGAATCTTTTCTTTCAGAAATGGTTTTCTTTTACAGATGATCATAGGTGGCAGCTTTGTGCCAGATTCACCCCAGTCTAGAACAACAGAGATGGGGTCTCACTCATGCTCAGGCAGGGGTGAAGTGTGTTTCCTCGTGTCCACTAGTTGTAGCAGCCATAGGCTTTGCTGCTTTGACGTCCGCAGTTCTGCTGGATGACACACCAGGTGTGAGTGGGACCTCATCCATACCGGCGATTTTGGGCAGCTCAAAGTTGTTAAGTCTTTGAGAGATTAATAACGTAAGAATGAAATTCCAAAACCTGATTCTCATAGGCTGCTGGATGTTTTGGGCAAGTTTTGTTTCTGTTTTCATGCTTGAACTTTCTCTGTTCATAAAGTTAAAGCTCCATTTAGGTGTCCCAGAGAAATCGTCAGTGTTCCATCCTCAAGCAATCCTTTTATCCTCTTCCTGTATCATCTTGGTCAAAACAGAGACCCCAGTCTGATGCTGCTCCAGAACCCAGGCTTTCACCTCCTGCCCCCCACCCTCCGGCCTCTCTGGAGGTCCCTCGCCCGGCCTTCCTCTGTCTTCCTGCCGCCCCACATCTGAGGGCACCTTCCGTCGGAGGAGGCCTGAGTGTGTCTCTGTGGCCCTGCTCTTTAGCATGTGTTATAATTATTAGCTTAAAGCTTGCACTGCATAAAAACCATTCTGACATTTTCCAATAATTTTTGTAAACATATTAGCTAGATGGCTACCTCCCGCCTGAAGTGTATGAAGAGAAATAACGTCCCTCTTTGTTGGTCAAAAATGCTTTTGTTGCAAGTCCATCGTGAGTGCCACAAAGCCAATTACTGTACTCCAGGGTAATATTTTGCATGTGGATATTGTTATTCTTTCTAGAGTTTATACTTTTAATGCATAAGCATAAATAAAAGAATAAAAACCATTCATATAGATTTGGAATTAGTGCCATTCAGGTATAATGTGCATCCTTATATTTCCCAAAAAGTGCTCCTTTCCACATAGCATGGTGGTACGTTATCTGTCAAAAGAACCCAAAGCACCACAGGGCTCTTTATTCTAGCTCGTGTTTTCTCATTATTTAGAAGGTGTTCTGGTAATGAAGACTTCGTCTGAAGTGGCACCTGCCTGCGAGTACTCTCCAGAGCCACGCTCCCATGTTACACTCCACCCAAACCCAAGCGCCCTGTTGTAGCCCTGAACCTGGGCCAGGTTGTCCCATCTACACAACAGGCTCGGTCACCCCGGGCCCTGTCAGCCCAGGCAACCTGAGCCATGAGGCTGAGGCTGCCTTGAGATCCTGCCACTCCCTGCCTTTTGGTCCAGTTCCCTGGGGCAAGGCCATCCTCAGTGCAGTGACCACAGGATCATCCCAGCTCTGCCCTCACCTCACACAGAGCACCTTGACTGTCAGGCCCTTCCCATGATGCCTTCTCCTGCAGGACCCCAAACCTTCCCAGTAGCACCATGCAGCCTGTCCAATGCCAACATGCGGCCTCCAGCCTTCTGCACAGGGACTCCTCCCCTTATCCTGCATCTTGCACGTCAGGGCCTCACCTCCCGAGCCTTTTCCATGTTCCATACTGCCCCCCAGGCCACTGCCCTCACTCCAAGCCTACCCTTCCCTTCTCCAAGTTGCACCCACCTCCCAAGGCTCCCTGCTGTGAGCCATACAGACAAGCTCCTCCTGCAGTGACTGGCCCTTCCCACCACTCCGGGAACACGGGAGGTACACAGCACACACACTCTCCAGACAGGAAACACGAGAGGGTTGGTCCAGGCCGGGCGGTGGCTCACACCTGTGATCCCAGCACTCTGGGAGGCCGAGGTAGGAGGATCCCTTGAGCCAAGAGTTTGAGATCAGCCTGAGCAAGAGCTAGACCCCATCTCTACTAAAATAGAAAACTTAAGGTGGGCATCATGGTGGGTGCCTGTAGTCCCAGCTACTCGGGAGGCTGAGGCAGGAGGATCACCTGAGCCCCAGGATTTGAGGTTGCTTTGAGCTGTGACACCACGACATTCTGCCCACTCCACTCAGTCTCATTCTGTCTCAAAAAGGAAAAAAAAAAGATGTTTGGTCCATTCTTCATGAACAGCTCTTATCTGAAGAAAAGTAAATAACTTAATCACAACCAATCTCTCTTCGCTGTCTCGTTGCAGAGCAATTTACAGTCTGAACCAGAGCGGCTCAGGGGCCATTCCTGTCCTGCACGTCTTAGCACATCTGCCGGTTGACCCCATACTCAGGTGGGGGAGACACTCCACGTGTGCGGTGTTCTTTCACAAATAATTTCTATGGAAAACAGCAGTCAGACAGTAATACAGGCCCAAGGTGACCTCATTACCAGAATTTGTTCTAGCTGTCATTAGACATATCACACCGTGTCACTCAAAACGGGATAGGAAAGACAGACCCTGACACGGGACCCCACGGCTGGATGAGCTGTGGGCTAAGCTGGTGTCCGGGCCCCACCCTGAGGCTCTGCCAGGCCCTGCACTTCTCAGCATCTCCTGCTGTGTGAGACACAGCAAGTGTCTGCACAGCCAGTGCTGCTTTCCTGCCGACTCCTGAGAGAGGTGTGTGTCAGAGCTCACTGCCCAGGCAGTCCAGGGCCACTCCTGACCTCACCTGGAAAGCACCTGGCAGACGCGGCCCCACGGAGCTGATGCTTAGCTGGTCGCTCCAGTGCTGAGAGACAGTGGCAGAACCCGCACGCTCACCCCTGCAGGCACGAGTGGGGGAGGGGGAAGGCCAGCCCCGTAGGCGCTTGGCTCCAGGTGGTCCCTGCCAGGCTGACCTCAGCCACCTGCTCTGAGTTCCTCTTCTGCCATCCCCTCCCGCAGGGCACTGTCCAGGAGAGACCCACAGGGAGGTGGACCCTCTGGTCCTGCTGCTGAGTTCACATCTGGATGCTCAGCCGCGGGGCGACCTGCTGGCTTTGCTCACTCACTGGTTCCAAAGGCACATCCTAAACCCTGTCAGTCCTCCCCACGGCAGTGACAGGCAGGGTACTGAGAGACTTATCTGCTAGGACACCAGGGCTCCTGCTGCAGGGCAGCCGCCATCCGCTCAGCTGGTCCTGCCACCTCCTGCCCCTCCACGCCCTACCCAAGGCCACCCGGCCTGGAGCTGCCCCCCACACACGCCAGCCCCGGGCTTCCCCCTCCTTCCTTTGTCCTTTCCCAAGTCAGGGCCCTAACTGGCTCCTAAGAAGGATGGACAGAGTGGCGTTCGGACCCTTCTGAGTTGTTTCCAGGCCTGAATGAAGCACTTCTTGCCACTCCGGGAAGCTGCGGTGGCTCCTGCTGGCTCACCTGTCCCTCACTGTCCCTCAGGGCACAGTGGGCTTCCAGCTGATATCACGTCACAATCTAAATTTTCACTGCTTGTATGCTGATGGGTCGTGTCTTCCAGCAGAACCCGAGTGCCCCGTCGGGGCAGGCCCCTCTCTTCTGCTCAAGTGCACAGCAGTGTCGCTGCACCTGTGTGCCAGCAGGTGGTTCTGAGAGCAGGAGGGAGGCTGGGCACATACAGCTCCTACCAACACCCATAAGTCTCCCTCACTACGAGCTCCTACGGGAAGCTGTGGCTGTTCCCAAGGGCACTGCTCACATGTCTTGAAATCTCTAATGGAGACATGTGCATGGCACCCCAATGTGGTCCACTGCCCTGCCATGGGCGTGAGGTCTGTGTAGATGCAGGGGAAGGTCAGCCACTAACTAGAGGCCTCTGCTGGGCTCCACCACTCCCACAGTGCTCAGAGAATGCTCAGCACAGACTCACATTACCAAAATGTGACAATGCAGACCAACACTGACCAGCCCGGGCTCTCTGGGGGCCCCAGCCCTCTGCATCTGGTTCCAGTGTCCAGCAGGCAGGCCAGGACATGGCCCTCACTCCAGGGAGCATTCCTGCTGCTTTTAAGACACTGATAGACAAAACCCAAACAAATTCCCTAAGGCAGAGGCCGGCCACGGAAGTGACTTGGGGCCACTCCCAGTGCTGTAGAAGCCACAGTGGCCTGTTAGATGGAGGTGTGCTAAAGGCCTGTTAGAGGGAGTGTGTTAGATGGAGTCATGTTAGAAAGGGGAATGTTAGAGGGTGGCCTTGGTCCAATTGTCTCTGGACCCCACTCCCAACAAAGCACTGCCCGGGCAGGGACCTGAGGTTGGGGCCTCCATGACCTCGCAGATGCTTCTGGCTGGAGGTGGCAGCTTGGGTGGGAGGGGGGGGCAAGAAACAACATGTGGGTGCTACGTCCAGGTCACACAGCAGCTTGTAGATGGGGAAACTGAGGCCTGGATAAATCCAGGCCTTGGGAAGGGCTGGACCCCAAGCCTCTATATCCAGCTGCCTCACCTCTGTGCTCACCAGAAAATTTTTCCCGAGTTTATCAAATGCAGAGACATTTTGTGACCCTTCTTTGGCAGTGAACATCATTTTCTTGGAAAGAATGAAATAGAACATGTATTTCTCAACAAAAGATGCCTCTATCCCTCCATGAAGAAAAATGCCACCTGGTCATCTGGCTCAAAACACAGAGAGGAAAAACAGGTGAAGAGCAGCTGTGAGGGACCCCAGCCTGGGCATGGAGTGGCCAGGGGACAGCACCTGGACAACGAAGGCGTGTGTCACAGTGCACAGACCTGAGACCTGACCCACAGTCACAGGGCGGCGTTTCTACGTGAGGTGAAGCAGCATAATGGTCCAAAGCAGAGCTGGGGAGCCAGGTGGGTGCCCCAGGGCATCAGCATCTCAGGGCACAGATACTCCCAGACACCTGTGCTCAGGGGCAGCAGTGGGGGTCTTGGAGTCAAAGGGGCTGGGGTCCTCCTTCCTCAGACTACACTGCATAGCCTCCTTCCCTGGCCACAGCCAGTGAGCTTGGGGCAGAGCTCGGGCAGCAGTGGGAGGCTGGTGGGGTCCCGTGTAGACCAGGGCCTGGGTCCTCTGAGCAGGTGTGAGGCTGGTGGAGTCCAGTGTAGAGCAGGGCCTGGGTCCTCTGAACAGGTGGGAGGTTGGTGGGGTCCCATGTACAGCAGGGCCTGGGTCCTCTGAGCAGGGGGGAGGCTGGTGGGGTCCTGTGTAGAGTAGGGCCTGGCTCCTCTGAGCAGGTGGGAGGCTGGTGGGGTCCCATGTGGAGCAGGGCCTGGCTCCTCTGAGCAGGAGTGAGGCTGGTGGGGTCCCGTGTGGAGCAGGGCCTGGCTCCTCTGAGCAGGAGTGAGGTTGGTGGGGTCCCGTGTGGAGCAGGGCCTGGGTCCTCTGAGCAGGTGGGAGGCTGGTGGGGTCCCGTGTAGAGTAGGGCCTGGCTCCTCTGAGCAGGGGGGAGGCTGGTGGGGTCCCGTGTAGAGCAGGGCCTGGGTCCTCTGAGCAGGTGGGAGGCTGGTGGGGTCCCGTGTAGAGCAGGGCATGGCTCCTCTGAGCTGCAGGCAACAGGAACCAGCCTTCCAGGCATTGCCTCACCTCCCCAGGAACAGGTGTGCCAGCAGCACACAGAGGTGGACAGTGGGATCCAGTGTCTGAGTCCACCTCCCACAGAGGAGGGCAGAGGGCAGAAGGGGCTGTGAGCTCTCATGAGGGGTGTTGGCCCTGCCCAAGCGCACTTTGGGCCCAAGCGCACTGAGGACCCTGGGTTGGTCAGGAGGAGAAAGCTGCTGATTTGACTTGGTGCTTGTGGCCCAGCCAACTAAGACACTGGACATGCCCCAGAGCCCATGGCCATCCCAGGGACATGCCCACTGGGGTGGTGGCACTGGCCCTGGCCCCCAGCTCTGGCCCACTCAGATAAGACAGGAGACTGCTGAGCTTGTGTGGAGCCCAGGCCAGGTCCCTGCAGTGCCCTATATAGCCCAGAACTGCAGCCCCTGGACACTCCCGTGTCCCCAGACAATCCTAAAGGTGAGTTCATGAAATAAACACCTTGTCATCCTCAAACTAGGATCCAAACTAGGATCCTTGTCATCCATTCAACTAGGTCCATGGGCTGTGAGACCGGATGTCCTCCTGAGAGCCCCCAGTGCAGCCAGGTGGGGATGGAGGCACGGGGCAGAGGCAGCAAGAGAGAGCACAGTGGCCACACAAGCAGGCCTGCTGGTGCCTCTGCCTCCTCAGGGCTGGATGCAGCAGATCGCCGGCCTCAGAGCCAGGTCCTAACCACACACCAGGGTGCACAAAACTAAGACAAAAGTGTATGCGATTTTCCTCCTGGAGTACAACAGTGTGCGTGCTCCCTGGGTGGGGAAGAACCTTCTAGAGAGCAGAGGGGAGAGGTGGCCAACGCAGTGGTCAATCTCGCCAGGCGCCACAGGGCCTGGCCCCGGTCAGGCGGTGTTTGGGATTTCCAGACGAGCTCTTCAGGTGCCTGGAATCTATGTTTTATTGACACAAACCCTGGAGTGTAAGATAGACCCTACGGCTTTTCCACTTGGGAAGTGTTAGAAGGCGCCATCTGTAACACGCACAGGCCCTCGGGAGGGATAAAGAGATGAACAGGGTCATCCCCAGGCAGGGCTGCGGGGGCATCTGTGCCTGGACACCCCCATCTTCTGAGGGGCCTCCGTTACAGCACACAGAGCCACACGGCCCGCCTCCCCTGTGGGGCTCTGGGAAGGGTCACTGCGGGTGGCCGGCTCTTCGGGGCCCGCCTCTCCCCATCTTCTGATCACTCAAACCCAGTCCTCACAGCCTATTATGTGTGGCTTGCAAGATTTTCTTTCAAAACATAAATAGATTTGGATTTCTCTGACGAGCATTTTTCTGATAGCAGTGTGTACTGGTCCGTGTTCACATTAAGTCAAGGACAAACCAGGAAAAGTTCTCTTTTCTTTCCTATAAGGTATGACTTCATGAAATTTAAAACAAAGTATCTAAGTAGCTCCTACGTGTAGAATCTGCAAAAAAGACCCTATAGGCACAACCTCGTGCTTGGCGGGGGCCAGAGCCCAGCCTGTGTCAGTGCCTTTCAGAAAGATGATTTCCAGGATGTGTCCAGGACCAGAGGGACACGGACAGGAGTAGCAGGGAGGTCTCTGAAGGGTCCATGTGCTCCAGAAAGACTCTTTTAACTCTGTCAGTCAGACAGCCCTGGACAGTGGTCAGCCAACCCCAGACAGTGGTTGGCCATCCAGGGATAGCGGTCAGCCAGCTCCGGGCAGTGGTCAGTCAGTCAGGGACAGCGGTCAGCCAGCCCCAGACAGTGGTCAGCCATCCAGGGACAGTGGTCATCCAGCTCCAGACAGTGGTCAGCCAGTCAGGGATAGTAGTCAGCCAGCCCCAGACAATGGTCAGCATCCAGGGACAGTGGTCAGTCAGTCAGGGACAGCGGTCATTCAGGCCCAGACAGTGGTCAGCCATCCAGGGACAGCGGTCAGCCAGCCCCAGACAGTGGTCAGCCATCCAGGGACAGTGGTCAGTCAGTCAGGGACAACAGTCAGCCAGCCCCAGACAGTGGTCAGCCATCCAGGGACAGTGGTCAGTCAGTCAAGGATAGCAGTCAGCCAGCCCCAGACAGTGGTCAGCCATCCAGGGACAGTGGTCAGTCAGTCAGGGATAGCAGTCAGCCAGCCCCAGACAGTGGTCAGCCATCCAGGGACAGTGGTCAGTCAGTCAGGGACAGCAGCCATCCAGGGACAGTGGTCAGTCAGTCAGGGACAGGAGTCAGCCAGCCCCAGACAGTGGTCAGCCATCCAGGGACAGTGGTCAGCCAGCTCCAGACAGTGGTCACCCAGTCAGGGACAGCAGTCAGCCAACCCCAGACAGTGGTCAGCATCCAGGGACAGTGGTCAGTCAGTCAGGGACAGCGGTCAGCCAGCCCCAGACAGTGGTCAGCCATCCAGGGACAGTGGTCAGTCAGTCAGGGACAGCGGTCAGCCAGCCCCAGACAGTGGTCAGCCAGTCAGGGACAGCAGTGGGCCAGCCCAGACACTGTCCTGTCACTGAGCTTCTCCCTCCTGTCTCTGCTATGACACAGAAGAAAGGAGGATGGATGGCCACAGAGAGGCTGGGTGGCCAGTGCGAGTGACCACACGAGACACCCCCCAGACTACCCAGAGTGACAGAGGTCAGCTCGCCCATGATCAGAGTCGAGGCTGCTGTTGGCCCTATCTAGCCAGAGGGCCACCCTCGTAGTTCCAGTGGCCCATGGATCACAAACCCGAGTGGCTGGTGACCATCTAGGTGCCAGGTGTGCTCGGGCCTCCCTGCACCAGCATCTTCCCCACGCACGGGGCCAGGAGTCCACCACTCTGCACAGCTGTGCTCTGCACCTGACCTCTGACTCGCGTAACTTGTGCATGTGGGGTGTTTCTTTGAAACCCACAGAACAGACCTCACACACTGTTGTTTCATCCTCTTTAAATATTTTTGACACAGCTGGACCTGACTGCAGGCCTCTGACACTGTTCTGCTTCTGGAGCAAAAAGTCCTGACAGCTCAGGGCTGGCGACTCACTCTGAGCCCATTGAGCTGAGTTGTTGGCACCTGAGACCTCCAGGGGTTCCTCTCCATTTAATTCACGAGGAAGCAACACACAGCTTGCTCCTGTTCTTAACATTGACAGCACACAAACCAACCAGCAGAAACTACCGTCATGTCTGAGGGAGGAGAGTTCAGATGAGGAACAGAGGGAGAAGGATGCCGCGGGCCTCCCACAGCCATCAGGAGACGCCGCCTCTGCCTGACCTCACGAGCAGCTTCAGACTGACGGCTTCACTCAGTGCAAGAGTCCTCGTTGTTAAAAGTGAAGGTCACATTCCCACCGTACAAGCTCTGTGTAGTCCAAATAGCTGCATGTTCATCCACTCTCACCTGACTCTCTCCATGCTCCAAGAGATGTGGCCAGGTCGCCCGGGTTTGGGAGAAAACGTGCCCCCTGCACAGCACAGTCCCAGTGCTGTTAGCACTCAGGAAACACCCCAGGGCTTGAGGCTAGGACACCCACTGCATAGTGGAGGGGAGCGGCCCCCGCAGGAGCGTTGTGCCTGATCTGGGACCCACAGTTGGCTGTCCCTTTGACCACCGTGAATGCCCACCCACCCCCACCTTGTGTCCACCTATGGAGTCTCCCGTCAACAGTGGCCTCGCGCCTGGAGAACCCATTGCCACATCCTTGCGCCACCACACAAAAAGGCTTTTGTTTCTAGACTAAAAGAAGATAAAGCAGATTTAGCCACCTGAACCCAAGCGCCCTCCCTGGCTCAGCCGTTGAGGGCTCTGTCTGGCTTGCCCTCTCTGTCTCTGCCTTAAGTAAACAGCAAGACCATCCATACAGATCATCTCTCGAAATGAAATTATTTTCATGGTGACTGAGCACCCACTACCCAAATTTCTCCCGAAATTCGCTCTCATTTTTATATGCTGTGGTGCTTCACAAAGATGGAAGCAGTCAGAGACTATTTATTCGGTTTTTATTTTTCTCCTGCTCCTCCACGATTGCCCAGGGACTTCCAGCAACACAACAGTGGAACCCTTGTCCTGAGAACGTGAATCTGGGACCTGATTTCTGGCTGATTGGCCACACCCCTGTGCTGTGGACGTGCTGGGGATTAGTGACTCAGAAAATCGCCCAGTCCTTCAAATCAAGGGGAAGATGTACTGTCTTCCTTTCGCGTGATAAAGTTCAGTGACTGGAACTGGCAGACGGTCCTGGGTCTGAGGGACCTCGCCTCACTGTATCAAACTCATCTGCTCAGAAGGCTGGGGGGCTTCAAGGCACCAACACCCAAATTTGACTTTAGATATTTCTCTGACAAACTGTGGATTTTGATTTCTTTTTAAAAAATTAACTTGTTGTCTTACTAATAACTGTTTTCTTTTGTCAATGGATAAATCTCAGGTTGCAGTCAAGGGAATATCCAGGGAACTAAAACAAAAGGCTAAAGCTGCCACTTTCAGAATAATAACAAAGGCCTATGAGAGTCTGGGATTTGAAGAGTGCAGTAGTGTCCCTCACACTGAGGCCAGAGGGCTCCCAAAAGCCACATGAAAAGTGTTGGGCACTAAAGTCCTTTACTGTCTTTCTTTCTTCTTCCTTTACATTATTTAGTTAGCCTTTGGGATGCGCTAGAATATGTGAGGAAGGTCAGGAGTCAGGGGAGGGGCTGGCACCTGCCTGCAGGTGGGAGTGGGCAGTGCCTCCCCCTGCAGGCCTGCTCTGTGCCAGGCACTCCACGGAGCACCACATTCCACGCTCACAGTAGTCCTGAGACACAGATTTGGAGTGTTTCCCTGGGGAAAAGCCTGAAGCTCAGAGTTCCCCTAAGCTCACACAGCCATGAAAACGAGACCCAGAATCTGGAAACAGATGCAGCTGATGCCAGAGCTGTTTCCCACACCTGTTACCCCAGGACCGCATGGCTCAGGACAGATGACTGGCACACCGCACACACAAGGGCCCTTCCGCCTGCACACGGGGGGAGGTGACTCCTGGCTAGTAGAAAATGACATTGCTTCACAGCGCAGATGGATGGACTGAGCCACTGCCTCATGATACAGCTTCTCAACAAAAGCAGGAGTTCAACTCCTGCTGTAGGAGGTCTGTAAATAATTTTTATTTATATAGAAAGAGAACACACGTCTGTAGGCCTTCCAGAGACATGGGTCAGGGCCATGAGGACCTGGAGCAGGGCCAGAGGCAACGGGTGCTGGGTAAACCACCAAGCTGTCTGTGTTTGGAGCACCTGGACGCAAGCAGCGTCGCACTGTGACTTCAGAAAACCCTCTCACACCGCAAAGTAGACAAGCTGTATCTAGAAATTGGGACTCCACCATGCAAGGAGACTGAGGCTGTGAGCGCCATGTTCAGAAGCAGCCCTGCTCGGTGCTACTTCCCTCTAGTCCCCTCACAGTGCCGCTGGCCGGCTCTCCTGGCACTGAGGTGCGAGCCACATTTCTCCATGGAACACCCTTTCATGAGAAATGGAAGGGAAGCTGGTGCTCAAGAGCAGACGACCCCCATCACAGGAAGCACAGAGCGCCAAGGAGCACGGCGAGTGTTAAATGACAGTCACCGGTCAGGTCCCTCCCTCCATCCATCCTTCCTTCCACAGACAGCAGCTGCTCCTGAGGAGGTGACCCTGAGAGGACAGTGGGTGCAGGAACACAGGTCTGGGAGGAGGCCATGCAGACGTCCCCATAACTGGGTTCTGGCCCCCTGTTCTTCCCTGCAGCTTGTGCTGCTGAGGGAAGGTTGGAGATTTGCACCTGGGTGGGCAGTCAGCTGGTCCTCAGCGCAGTGACTGCACCTTGTGAGCTCAGTGCTGGCCCTGGAGCAGGCGTGTGTAATCAGCCACCCACAGGGGCAGTCTCAGATTTGGGTGAGGGAGGACGCCAAGGCATCCCCTGCTCTGTTTTCGGGGGGAGGAGAGGCCACAGTCAGGGTACCCTGGGGAACATCCCTGGGATGCCCCCAGAAACCACAAGGCTGAAATAATAAACGCTGCAGGCTGAAGCCTGACCCCAGATGGGACCCTACAGAGGCCACCAGGGTATGAGGAGCTTGCTGCCCCATAGACCCAGCGGCCTTACATGGAATTGGGCCAGCCACAGTGGCCCACACAGAGCGACGGCCACGTGAGGACCCAGCCAGACGGCGCTGTCTCCCACCTGGGGGGAGCCAGCCCTGCCCATGCCTGGGCCCAGACACACAGCCCCCAGCACTCAGAGTTTCTGCTGTTTGAGCTGCCCCCATGGTGGCCTTCGTGATTGCTGCAGCAGGGGAGCAGACGTGCACAGTGGGCAGGTCGTGCAGTGGTCCCTCCGGAACCCCCGTCTCCACACCAAACTCGCCACTTCCTGGGGGTCCACAGTCAGGTGGTTGTCCTCGTTACATAGCAAATATAAAGTTAACTAACACATTTTAAAAGAAGTGCATTCCTGCGCTATGAATGATGCCTTAGCTTACCAAAAAATAATTAAGACAATCAGACTCAGTTTCCGGGATGTTTTTGCGGCTTGTTTCCCCTGCATCTCTCTGAGATGCTACAAACAGGCAAATCTTATCACTGCACTGGCAGCTTCGTTTTCAGGATCCTATAACACTATAGCTGGTTTGGAAAATATTTATCTCATTGCATTCTGCTCTACCTAAATTTGTTTTCATTTTTAAAAAATTTATGACAATATGTGATTCCCAGAGGTTTTATAAAGCATGCCCTTCACGCAAATAAATGTAAATTTCCACTTCTGTGATTCTGAGTTCATTTTTAAAGAAGAGTCTTGAAAATATCCTCTGACAAATTCTGTCTTTAAAATGATTATTTCTGTTCTTCTCACAATAATGGTGACATTTATGAGGGGCAGTTAAAAAACCTCTTAGAGTATAAAATGTACCACAGACACACTAAATGCTGATAGGACTGAAGCAAGGACAGAGTCGGGGGCACAGGTGGGGCTCCCCTCTGGCTCGGAGGCTGGGGCAGCTTATAGTAATGAATATGGAAAGGTTACTGGTGTTGTCTTTTGTTGATTTCTTCTAAAAAATGCAAAAAAGAGAAAGGTCACTAAGCAAAATGCTTAAGCTAGTTTGGAATTCACTAATCTAACACTGGCTAAAATTAAAAAAAATTAAAAGTGGGTACTGAAAAAGCCCACTTTAGATGCAGGAAATAAAGATCAGAAGTGTGTTTGTTTTCCCAGTCTTTAGAGAATTAAAGGCCGGTGAGGGGAGGCAGAGAGGCAGTTACTGACACGGACGGCAGGCCAGCACTCAGCCCTGGATGGGTACTCCTGCGAGGGCTCTGTCCTCATGGCCACCTGGGGGCTTCCTCCTGCACCCTGACGCGTGCACCTGACGTGACGGGTCCAGTGGGTGTGCACAGTATGTAGGTCCTCAGGGCACAGAGTTCATGTCCCCGATGTGTGCACCTGACGTGACGGGTCCAGTGGGTGTGCACAGAGTTGCGCTGCTGCTCTGTGTGGGCAGGAAGGAAAGCCACACTCAGAGTCTGCGATGTCCCCGTCCTGGAATGGTGGGACATTTGCAAGAAAGACACCAACACTGTGTTTTACTTGAAATTATTGCATTCACATCTTTTTTTCTTTTTAAAACAGAGTTATAGTTCTTTTTGGCAGTATAAATGAAAATGCCAAGAAATATATCTGTTTTTTTCCAATTTTCCAGGAAAGGCCACGTCCTGTTTGCTTTTCGTATTGGAACAGCTCGGGTGCTGCCCAGGACCTCGAGGCTCCTTCAGCTTTGAAATGTCCCCCCGACATTGAGGGAATGTAGCCACCCCTGCTTTCCTGGGCCTCACAATCCTGGGTAAATATATTAATATAACCAATGAAAAACTGTGGTGTCACCATTTTTGCCACCCTTCCAGGAAGCCATGGGCAACATTCAACTGGGGTAGAGACAGATACAAGGGCTTGGGGGCCATTCAGCGGCTGCCCCAGGTCCCAGCAGGTCAGTGGCTGTGCGGGTGTCACGCCCTCCTCACACAGAGGAAGGCTGGGCTGGGTATACTCAGGCTAAAGTGTTGATGGGGCCACCTGGTGGCACTGTATTTCTGAAGTAAACATAGGTATCAAATCTTTTTTTTTATTGTCTTTATTATTAAATCATAGCTGTGTACACCTCTACGGAGAAAGCCTGTCACCAGTCATGGTACTTGGACGAAGATGAACTTCCAGCAAAATGCCCCACACCGGGTGGGGGCCCCTCGTCACCTGTCTCAAGCTGACACATGGAGCGTCCATTGGTCTCCTGGGGCTGCTGTAGCTTCTGTCACAAACACACCCGCAGACTTCTGGCTGCTGTGGCTTGGGGGCTGCAAGCCCCGGGTCAGGGAGCAGGTATCTCCCAAGTCTTCCCTGTGTTCCTCAAGAACTGTTCCCTGGGGTGTCTTCTCACCCAAATGTGTCTTGTCCTTACAGATGCAGCTCCAAGTGCAGTCACCTCCGGAGGTTATGGGCATGAGTTCTGGGGACACACTTCAGCCGTCACAGGAGGCGTCCTGTTTCTAACATTTTCTTCGCTTCTCTCAAGCCTTACCTGAGTCTGTTCACCACCAGGGGCCCCAACAAGGGTCGAGGACAGAGGAGAGTGACCGCTGGGTGTGCCCAAGTGACAGGGATCCTGGAGCAAGGGCAAAGGTGAGCAGGGCCTCACAGAGCAGCAAGAGATAGGCGTCCATCTGTGGCTCTGCTGAGGAGCTGCAGAGTCTGGTGGGGACAAGGCCAGCCAGGCTCCACTTTGTGCAGGGGAGGGCTCCACTTTGGACAGAGGGCCAGGAGGAAAATGTGGTTGGCTGACCAGTGTGAGTGTGTGTGCACATATGTATATCTGTCTCTGTGTGTCTTTGTGTGTGCACACGTGTGTGTTTTCATGTGTATCTATGTGCTCACATCTATAATTGCATTTGTATCTGTGTGCATGTGTGTTTCTGTGTATGCGTATTTGTGTGTCTGTGTGTATACACATGTGTTTGAGTGCATTTATGTACCCCTCTGTGTGTATGGACTTGCATGTGTTCTCTGTGTGCACATGTATATTTGCATGTGTGTCTGTGCTCATATATTTGTGTGTATCACTGTGCATGGATATATTTGAGCCTGTATCTGTGTGCACTGTGTATTTGCAAGTGTTTGTGTACATGTGTATTTGTGTGTGCATATGCATAAATTTATGCATGTGTATCTCTGTGTGCACGTGTGTTTGCATGAGCACTGTGTGTTTGTGTCTCTGTGCACATGTGTGTTTGCGTGTGTCTCTGTGCACGTGTGTTTGCATGTGCATTGTGTCTTTGTGTGTGTCTCTATGTGCACATGTGTGTGTTTGCAAGTATGCTGTGTATTTTCATGGGTCTCTGTGTGGCTGCCCCGCCTGGTGAGTTTCGGGAGATGAATGAATCTAGTCCCTGATCATAGCAGCCAGAACTTCTGGCCACATGATGGGAAAACACCGGCTGACTTCTCATCCTCAGTTCTGTTTTCTGCAGAAACAGAATCGGGAGGGGGTGAAATGCAGGGATCTCTGTAGAGAGGAAGCGGCAAAGGTGCCCCCAACTGCAAAGTTTGACTTAGTTCCATCCTGCAACCCACACGAATGGGGTGAACCTGCCCCACATTCATGATGACGCTCGAATGTCTGAAAATCCACAGGGGGCTTCCTCATTACTGAAGGCAGTTTGGGATTTATTTATTTTGGGGCCTTGCACTGATTTTTATTTATTTTTCAAATTGAACCTTAACAATAAAGGAAGTCAGTCAAAAGGGAGAAAATGACCTGCCCCACCCTGGGGCGCAGCTCAGCTCTGTCTCCTCTGAGGCTTCTTCCTCACTAGCCAGGGCACAGGGCCTGGTGCACGGCAGGCGTCTAACAAATGCTGGGAGTTTAGGCACTGCCTCCAGGAGACATCACCTCTTCCACGCTCGAGCACATCTTTCTCATGGTCCAGCTTGAGAGACTGTTCTGTACAGATTTTTACTGTTAAATGCACATGCTACTAAATGTGATAAATTAATGTTTGATGTTCTGCAAATTTTATCACATTTGCTAATATTTTCAGCCTGCTTCTGAAATTTGTCCATTTGTACTATGGTCCCCGGAAGCCGCACACTCAGGGCCTTCCTGTGTGACCAGTGCTGGTGGGTACAGCAGGATCTCTTATTCATTGAGAAGGAAGTCCAGCCCAGCCACCTGGACCCCCCCGCCCCACCCACCCTGTCCCACCCAACACACCCTGGGCCACCCAGTCCCACCCAACACCCTGCCCCCACCCTGCCCCCAGTCCTACCCATACCTCCTGCCCCCACCCTGCACCCAGTCCTACCCAACACCCCCTGGTCCCTGGCCCCCCAGCCAAACCCTGTCTGCTCCCACGCAGCTGCCCCTGGAGCAGAAGGTCAGGCCTCTCTCCTGAATCTTCTCCACGGACTTAGCACCCTGAGGTGTTCGATGCCTCACAACCCCTCCTTCCAGGCTGCACTTCATAACACGTTCATTAATTACCTGTCTGTATCCACTCAAGTTAAAGGCAAGCAGTCTGAGGCACAATGATATGCAATTCACACTATGCACTAATATAAATTCTTTGCCAACAATAAACTTTCCCAAAGAAGACTTCATTTTAGATAGCTACTTGCTATCATATTTTAAATGCAAATTAAGCCAATTCAGCATTCAAGAGCGGAACTCATAAATGAGAAAAATCGAAGTATATGTGATTTGTAAATAACAGCATATTAAAAATATAATAAAATTTCCAAGGATGAAGCCAGAGAACCTTAGAGGAATAAAATGTTCCCTCTTACGTAAAACCATGGCATTGGGCTGGGTGGCAGGACACATTTAAATTCTGGCTAAAAACCAAAAAATTATCACGGAAGTTCCACCCTTCTCCTTCTGGCTTCTGCCTGGGTATTGTTCTTTCTAGGCATATGAGACTCAATAAAGAGCTCTATCTCTGAGCTTCGTGGGGAAGGGCAGAGAGCTACGCCAGACAAGCATTCAAACTTCTGACTTAGAGCCACGAGTGCTATTGCTATACGCGCATCACACTTCTGCACTCTTGGACGCCCATCCCATCTACACACCTCCAGCATTCCTTGTGCCCTTGTGGCCCTGCCTGCTGCAGTGAGTCCTGCTCTTTTACACCCAGCCTTCCAGACCATTGGGCCTCCACCTGCCCGACCCAGAAGGACTCTTCTCCTGAATCTTCCTGTTCACCCCCGTCTCCCCACGTGCCTCCAGCAGGCAGCTCCTCCTAAGAACCACCCTGCTCATCTCAGCACGGCCTGCGGCCCTCACGGTACAGTCTCAGGTGGTAAAGGTCCATCTCCTCTGCTACACCACCAGCTCCAGAGATCCCAGGAACCTCTGTTCCTCAGCACCTACCAGGGACCTCGGGATCACAGGTGCTTCAGAGCATCCATGGACCAATCGCTCTGTTTCAAAGTCATGTTTACAGCCCTGGGTGGTTCCCAGTAGGTTGCACTGTCTCACTTCTACGCTTGAAAAAGTAAGATTCCAACATTGGAGGATTCACTCAAAACCTCAAAACAAACCCTGACCAGCTACTTCTCTGAAAGTCAATCCCATTTTATGATGCCTACTGTACATTTAGGTTCATAGACAATGGAAGAATCTTGTAACTCTTAAAATTTATAGAAAAAAGTCAAGTTTTAAAGAAGATACAGTAGCATCCCATTAATTTATACCAATTAGGTAAGTGTAATCCAAAATAAATGTTTTTTCAGGGTAAGTTAAATTCACTTATGTAATACCAACACCAAAGGTTTATATACTTTAAAACAGATGTCTATTTAAAAAAAAAATTGCTTATTTCTCTGTTGCCTTAAACAGTAAACAAACTTATTTTTGATGACTCAGCTCCTTATTTAAAGGATTGGTGAGGTATTCCTTGGAGCCACACTGGGTGCCCAAGATGCTGTTAAGATATTCAGGGCCTCCCGCCCCCATGCCAGTGCTCCCACAATCAGCTGGGAACATACAGCTTTTATATCACCTCAGATGGAGCTGAAAAACATTTTTCTTAGTAAAGTATCACAATAATGGAAGAGTAAGTATCCAATGTACTTAATACTAATATAAACCACTAGAATAATAACTACATGCCCACACCAGAGAAAAACACGATTAAATTCAAGAGAGGGAGGGGAGGGCCTAGGGGAGGGGACGGGTGACTGCCACCTAACAGGCACAGTGTAATGGCACACTGCACACCCCTGGGTGAGGGGCTCCACTCAGCTCGGACTGTATCTGACAAACACAAACAACGTAACCTAACCATTTGTACTCTCCGATCAGGCTGAAATTTTTTTAAAACAAAGAACGTCCACTTTGAATAAGAATCACTTCTGTACACAGAAGGTTTCAGAAGTCAACCAGTTCGTGAACACAGATGCAATCCTGGGATGTAACAGTCAAAGTGTACTTGGAAATGACCAAAGTGACGTTCGTCAGGGGTATTCACCTCAATGTCACAAGCACAGAATTCTGTGTTCATGTCATCACCAGAGACTACATGTGCCTATTGGCCACTGTAAAGGTATTTTCCTGGCAGGCCTCTGCTTTCTCACCATGTATAAAGAAGGGGGGATTTACAAAAATCAGTGCCACAGTCTCTAATTCCCAATTGTAGGGAAGAGCTGATGGATGCCATCTCCTGTGTTATCTTTGTTTCTGAAATCTGTAATTGCAGATGATTTTTAAAAGTGCCAGTGCCTTGAATCATAGACGCACAGGTGTTGGGTTGCATCTCAGTGTGAAGATCCATTCAACCAGGAGAGGGAGTACGTGTTTAAAAGAAACCCCCAAGGTTCGGCACCTGTAGCACAGTGGTTACAGCTCCAGCCACATACACTGAGGGTGGCGGGTTCCAACCCCGCCTGGGCCAGCTAAACAACAATGAAAACTGCAACAACAACAACAACAAAAAAAAGCCAGGCATTGTGGTGGGCACCTGTAGTCCCAGCTACTTGGGAGGCTGAGGCAAGATAATCACTTAAGCCCAAAAGTTTGAGGTTGCTGTGAGCTGTGACTCCATGGCAGTCTACCCAGGGTGACAGCTTGAGACACTGTCTCAAAAAAAAAAAAGAAAGGAAGAAAGAAAGAAACCCCCAAACTATCCCACCATAGTCACACAGTAGTGACGGGAGGAAATACAGATCAAGTTGAGAGCATGCCATGAAGCTTGGCCTCATAGTACTTATAAGAAAAGAAAGAAACTAAATTATAGAATACAAATGCAAAAAATGAAAATTAGAACTAGGCCTGTTTTGTCCAGTCTCTTGCTCTTGGAGACTTGTTTTACAAACTAATGATCGTCACGCAGGATGGGCCAGGGACCAGGGTGTAGAAACACCACCGCCCCTTGTGTAATTTCTGTCTCACAGAGAAGTTGCAGCAGGCCCATTGAGAAAGTGAAAGAAGATGTGCGTGAGAACAATCTCATTTTTAAAAAGTGAAAAAAAAACTTACTTAAAACTTACTGAAAAAAAATTCAGCTGGTTTAGTTGGTCACCAATAGTTATTTTATAGTAAGGGTTTTTCCCAGTTCTCTCTTGGTGAATCATTTTTTTCCTTTTTTCTTTCTTTCCTTTTGCTAGAAAAGTATAATAATAAAAGAACACAGGTTCCACAACTCACCAAGGATTCTAGACTCAACTTGGACAGAAACAGATTTTTACTCAATGTGATGAAGTCGTTTTGATCTCCATTCTGTAGAGGAGTCACTCACTCTGTAAAATTGGGCACCTCTGATGGTGCACTGTAACTGCACGAAGGCCGGAGACACAACTCCCAGGTTTTTCATTTTTCACAGCGTTTAACATGTGCCTTTTACAGAGCAGGTGATTCAGACCCTCGCTAGTGAGTGAGGAAATGCATGAGAAGATAAAGGGAAGGAGAAGAAATGCCTACAGAGACTGCGTGATGCTGCCCCACACGTCAAGCCAGACCACATCATTCAGACAGCAACGTTTTGAAGACAATTAATCTGTAATTTTTAGTAAGTAAAAGTAAACAATTTAAAAGTACATAATAGCAAATCCACTTGGAAGAATTATTAAAATCCACAAAATATAGCAAGATTTTTTTAAAGTGCATCAAGTGATTAACTCGGGGGAGGAGGTTGGGCAGGCGCAGTTTGCACCTGTGCCAAGGGAGAAGTGTGTGCCATGGTCCCAGCTGTGGTCTCTGCGAGTGTCAACTTTGGCTACAAATGAACAGGTAAGCCCCAAATAACCACAGCCTGGACCACATGGCAGATTTTGTTCCTCATGTAAAAATGTGGAAGGAGTTACTTTCGGGCTGGTGTGGGGGTTCTGATCCACAAAGTTCTCTCTTTCTCCAAAGTCTTAGGTCACCTCACAGACCACAGCATAGCTTTGGTTCCAGTCATCACATCTGCATCCTGGGTGCAAGAATGAGGAAGGGAAATGAAGAAGGAATAAACATACAGCATTCTCAGTGATGTCCACTGGCCAGAGCTTAATCAAATGTTGGCCACTTCTAGATGAAAGGGAACTGGGAGTCGTTTTTACTCCAGGTGGAGTGAACAATGTGCCCAAGTCTAACTGACCATTCTACAGCTGGTGGGAGACGAGACACTCAGCTCAGCCTCCACTGCACAGGGTGGGGGAGTCTAAAGATGGTTGGCATTAGACGCTGCATTCTTGGTGGCTGTGGCAGAGACAAATGACGATGGAATTAAAGGCCTAGGCAAGCATGTGTCCCCTTCCTCCACAGCAGGGCACCAGGCTCTCCCAGCAGCCCTGTCACATGTGGTTTGCCAGGGGAGCACACAGGTGAGGAGCTGAAGAAAGTGTCACCCAGGTGCCGTCACTGCTGCGTTTTTGATCCATGAGCAAAGGCACGATCCTCAGAGCAGAGATCTGGAGCCGTCCTTGTCACTACCGTCACTGTGCAGAGGAAGTGCACCTGCTCAGCACAACCTTGGCCCTGAAGGAGAAGGCTAATGTTATCCTCTCAAGCCTGTGGCCGTTTTTTTCTGGCTCAGCAGGACTCCAGATGATCAGTGTGCTCCTTTGAGGATATGTTCTGTTTCTGAATTCCATTTCAGAATCATACCACCATTCCTTCTCTTCCTAGCCAGTCAGCTTCCTAAGCAGATAGGCAAGTTTCCAAGATTCCATTCCATTAGGAAGGGTATCCCAACTGCTGAAGATCCTCCATCCATCCATTACCCACCTGTTCACCATCCACCCATCATCCATCACCCATCCACCCCCCTTACCCATGCTCCATCCCTCATCCATTCACCTGTTCATCCATCCATGTGTCTGCCTACCTGTTTACCCATTGATCCACCCTCCATCACCCATCCATCCACTTATCTGACCATGCATCTACCTGTTCATCTATCCATCCATCGACTGTCATGCATCTACTTCCCCATCCATCCATCGACCATCCATGTGTCTATCCACCTGTTCATCTATCCATCCTTCACCCATCATACACCCATCGTCCATCTATCCACTTACCCATACACTCATCCTTCTATCCATCATCCTTTGTCCATTCATCTACCTGTTCATCCATCCATCCATCATCCATATATCCACTTACACATCCATCGTCCATGCATCTTCCGCCCATTATTCTTCATCCATCCATCCATCCATCCATTCTTTACCTCTACCCACTTAATTTTCCTCTTGCCCCAGACAGATTTAAATTTATTGTTTTTCATGCACTTATTTTTAATGCAAAAGCTTACTTTCACTTTCTTATTTTTAAGAAAAGATACATTTCTGCAAAATGTCTTTTTTACCTTTCTCCTCTCTTATTTGTTTCTTGTTTCCTTCTCTTCTATCTTACAAATCTCCTAAAAGTGCATTGTTGAAAGGAGAGGCTTAGACATAGGAAAATAATTCTAGCTCCAAACGCCTGGGGACCTGGGCAGTCAGCGGCCTCTACCCACGAGAGCTGCTGAGCACTGACCAGCTCCTCATTCGTGTTCCACTCTGAATCTAATTATGTGGTTGTCAATCACCAAAATTCTCTAAGTCATAATATCTTCAGTTACCTTTTCTACATTTGTTCTCATGCCTGTTCATTTTTTTTATAACCTAAAATGAACAAATTCCCAGTCTGTTGATAAAATCAAAAATTGAGGAACTTTAGTTAATTTGTGGCAAGTAGGGGGCAGAGTTGGGGGTACATAAGCAAAGCAAGAGGTGTGTCCTCTGTGACAGGGTTGAGTGACCTTCCTTAGCACCCTGTGCCTCTGCGCCATGTCCTGTCCAACCCCGTGTCTACTGCAAGTGGCCCTGTTCCCCTTTCTCCTGCTACCCGCTGATGACAGGGACAAACGCCTGCTTCCCCACCCACCCTCCCATCCCACTTCCATCTGTATGTCTGGAATCTGTGTTCAGAGGGAAGCAGCACCTTTTCCTATTTACTCACCTGCAGTTCTTTTTGTTAACTTTCAGCAGAAAAGAACTGCCTCTAGCAGAGAACATATGAGCTCCTGCTTCCTTTTTTACTGCAATTAAACAACGAGTTACCTATAGGAGTTCAAAACAAATAGTAAACATGTCTGTTTATTCCAATTGTCTGACAGTCCCATGTTCAGCAGTAAAGGAAAACATCCAGTCATCAAAGCCTGGTAATAAAGACCAAAGGATACATGGAACCAGGGTGGGGTGGGGGAAAGGGGGCTGCCATCCTGAAGCTGCAGGTGCATCCTGTCGAGGGGCAGTCTCCTCCCTCACACGTGACGGGAATGACGGTGCCACTTCCACACCTGTACCGATTCTGGGAGCTGTGATGGGAATCCCCACCCTGCCTGGACCCTCTGGGAATCAGAACCACTTCTGAGTACTCTCTGTTCAGGCCGACAAGTAGCAAATCAGAGAACCTGGATTTCTCTCAGAAAAAAGAAATGATGCGACTGTCTGGGAACCATCTGGCAATTCTGAGCCTCTTCACAAGGAGGGAAGGGGGAGGACGGGGCAGTGATGATGCTTCCACACAGACAACGAGCAGGTCTTCACACTGATGCCGCAGGGTGTGTTGGGGCCCCTGCCATTGCCACACTGGGCCACAATGCAGCTGGAGCATGGCCTGGTCAGGAAAGGGCCACTCCGCTGCCACTGTGACCCAGGCGGAGAGAACCAGTGCCACCGACTTCCTCTCTGAAGGTCGGGAGACGGATCCCAGCAAACACACGCACACCCATCGGATTAGCAGACACAACAGTTTCCATGGCAACAATTGGACAAGCAACTCGCCTGCAATCGGCATTAATTTAAAATATTTCTCCCCGAGTCTCCTTGGAGTCAGCTCCCTGAAACACAGGCGCTCACCAGCTCTCTAATCTGCGGCATCCTTTGAAATTCCACCCAGCCTGTGCTGAAGCTCGGCCAATTAACGTGGAGAGAATTGAGTGGATGGCGGAGAAGCTGGCAAGACCATGTTTACCAATTAGGCTTTTTTTATGATGCAAATGTTGCACACCATGCAGTGGGAATAAAAGCTCACTACGCTGAATATGAAACTGTTAATTGCATTTTCGGAGACACAGCTACGAGGTGAAACCAACCCTACAAATGATGGCCGAGTCTGGCCGCCCACAGCGCCGGGCTGCCACACATCACGGATCGGTACTGAAGCAGCCCCTGTGCATCTTTGTAGGAAAGACAAACACCATTTGGAATAACCTTCCAATTTTAAAGAAGAAAAATGTGCATGTGTGAGAGGCACATAAAGGATAATTTTCATTTAAATCAGATTAATTATGTCAACAGATACTAGGGCAAAGAGGGCAAAAGGCCTAGCAATGATTCTTCTTACAATGATTTTTTTTTTTTTTTTTTTTTGCTTCAAAATTATAGAAAGGTGTGTGTGCAAAGGCCCCAGCACCGAGCACATTCTGACAAGTGCGGTCCCGGTGAACGGGCTTGTCTGAGAGGAAGGGACCCCATTAGCACCCGCCGCTGGTTGTCCCAGCCGGGACCTTCACAGAGACTGTGCCGGAACCCCAGAGGAGACATCTGAGGTTGCCAGCGCCCAAGAGGCAGAGCTCAGCCTCAGATGACAAAGGCAGGTCTGGGGACAGGTGTGGCCACATTGCAGGGTTGAGGCTGCGTTTTAATTACCCCATGCCCTGTGAGAATTCATGTTATTTTTCTCCTCTCTATTAATCTCCCAAGTCTGCCTAACTCCAAGTCCAAACACACTGGCAGGGACGGAGGCCTGACAGGCCGCTGAGGAGTGGGCTGGGTGGGAGGAGGGACGTCTCACCCCTGAGTGGGCAGCCCATGCAGGGGCCTCCTGAGGGGCCAGGACTGCCAGACACAGGCCCTAGGGACATACGCTGTACACGGCACCCCAGATCACGCCATGGGAGGATTTCTAACCCACGTGATGAACTTTTGGAAGGACCAGCCTGACTCCTCTTCACTGAGCCCCAGAGTCACCTAACCTGTGGTTTGAATGGGCAACTAACCAGGGTGACCTGCAGGTCCACAGGACCAACAGCCACTCAGATGAGCGGAACAGGCAGAACGGCACATTTCACAGCCTGGGCGGGCCAGCCTGGAGAAACGTCTCTGATGCATCAGGAAGGTGCCATGCCGGGTGAAGGAGCTCTGATGGGACATGTGACCACAGACACGGATATCAGCTCTGACGGAACACGTGACCGTCAGTGTGTGGCACAGACAAAGATTGGGGCCTGCTCAGGGTGCTGCTGGGGCCGGGGCCTGTGCCCACACCCGTGCCCCCACCCGTGTGTCCTTCATTTAGGGCTGTGTGGCTTACGCTTTTCAGGCATACTATGAAATGTGCTTGGACTTTCTATTTATTTCAGAAAATGCTCTCTACAGACCTGGGCTTACACTTGGCCTCTCGTCCTGCAGAAGTAATCTTGATTTAACGCCACCATCCATGGTGAAGACTGTCCCTAATCAACATTCTGTTTGTTTCTTTTTAAGAATATAAGAAAATTGTAAACAGAGTACAATTAATTCACAAGTGTTAGGAAGCAGAAACTCATTATAACGTGGCCCACAGTTTTATGAAATACAGAACAGCAATCTCTCCGGAGCTGGAGCAGGGCGTGCCGCGTACAAGCCTGTCTTCCCCGCCAGGCGGCTCTAGGGACAGCCTGTGTGCAAAGCGTCCCCAGCACAGGCAGGAGCCGACTTGGGTCACAACTTCTGAGGAGTCTCCCTGATCCTAGAGTCATTCGTTTTTGTAATAGAAGGTGTTTTGTCACTACATAATATTTATTTCATTTCAAATATTATTTCTAATGTAGAAATACTTGCTAACTTAATGAGAATCATAATTAAACACATATGTATAGGGTGTGAATGACAAAAGCAGAGACAGTGTGTTTCTAAAGTGTGGACATGACGCCGTACGATAAACTGACTGCACAGGAGTCTGTGCACAATCTCCATGGAGACTGGGAATGAGGCAGTATTATGCCTACAAGACCTATTGATTCTTTTATTTATGCAATTATTTCATTTCTTTTCCTTAGTATCTTTCTGCTAAAAAATTGGAAGAATAAGAGAAGGAGTTTATATACTATTAAATTTTTTAAAACATGAAATTTGAGAGCCCATTATATGCAAGACTTACACTTAGCACACCAAGCTGGGAGCTGGTGCTTGGTGGGTAAGGGCGGCTGGGCCAGGTCCCCTGGTCTCACTGACTCTCACGTGCAGAGGGCTCTGCCCCAAGCCCACCCCACCCCACCTGGATGCACAGAGGAGCATCCAGCACGAATCTGACCCTGTGTGCAGTCTTGCAACCATAGCCAGAGCTTGACGGTCGCTTGGTGTCCCCAGGTCACAGACTTCTGTGGTTTTAACTGTCCCTTCACTTCTCCAAATCTTTTGGGGGCCAGGCCTTGCCTCATGTTGTACCACAGCCCAAACCACCTGGCACTGGGATTCCACTCCTTCCCGGGCTTCTGTGCTGCACCCCCCTCAGTGGGGCCCAGAGCTGGAACCGCTCCTCACTCAGTGGCCTGGGCCAGGGGTCTGGCCAAGTTCAGCACAAACGGACTGGCCCTCCGGCCAGCGCTGCCATCCCTGCCACTGGCTGTTCACTGCAGCTCCACCCCTTTGTTAATTTGTTATTAGCCTCCTTTGGTCAATGCTAGAAACACTGGCATTGAAACGGGGTCCAGAGAAGCTCCATCCATGACACTGCAGTGACCGAGTGACTGTGACAGGGAGACGGGACCCAGAGAAGTTCCATTCATGACACTGAGGTGACTGAGTGAGTGACAGGGAGACAGGACCAAGAGAGGCTCCATCCACGACACTGCAGTGACCGAGTGAGTGACTGCGACAGGGAGACGGGACCCAGAGAAGCTCCATCCATGACACTGCAGTGACCGAGCGACTGTGACAGGGAGACGGGGCCAAGAGAGGCTCCATCCACGACACTGCAGTGACCGAGTGACTGTGACAGGGAGACGGGGCCAAGAGAGGCTCCATCCATGACACTGCAGTGACCGAGTGACTGTGACAGGGAGACGGGACCCAGAGAAACTCCATCCATGACACTGAGGTGACTGAGTGACTGTGACAGGGAGATGGGGCCAAGAGAGGCTCCATCCACGACACTGCAGTGACCGAGTGACTGTGACAGGGAGACGGGGCCCAGAGAAGTTCCATCCATGACACTGCAGTGACCGAGTGACTATGACAGGGAGATGGGACCCAGAGAAGTTCCATTCATGACACTGAGGTGACTGAGTGAGTGACAGGGAGACAGGACCCAGAGAAGCTCCATCCATGACACTGAGGTGACTGAGTGAGTGACAGGGAGACGGGGCCAAGAGAGGCTCCATCCACGACACTGCAGTGACCGAGTGAGTGACTGCGACAGGGAGACGGGACCCAGAGAAGCTCCATCCATGACACTGCAGTGACCGAGTGACTGTGACAGGGAGACGGGGCCAAGAGAGGCTCCATCCACGACACTGCAGTGACCGAGTGAGTGACTGTGACAGGGAGACGGGGCCAAGAGAGGCTCCATCCATGACACTGCAGTGACCGAGTGACTGTGACAGAGAGACGGGGCCAAGAGAGGCTCCATCCATGACACTGCAGTGACCGAGTGACTGTGACAGGGAGACGGGGCCAAGAGAGGCTCCATCCATGACACTGCAGTGACCGAGTGACTGTGACAGGGAGACGGGACCCAGAGAAACTCCATCC
>CAUYON010168599.1:0-14148 GCA_963573935.1 Arctocebus calabarensis
TCTCACGCTGTCTCCCTGTGTCCCCAAAGGGATGTTTCTGGGCAGATCTCGCCAGCCAGAGATGCCTGAAGTCTTCTCTCCCCAGTCTCACCGAGCCCAGTTGCAAGGAAGCTGTTACTCGGCCACCATCTTGGCTCCTCGTGACTGTTAACATTTTGAGACAAAGGTCTTAATTTTGAACAGTGTGATCTAATTGTTTTGAGAGATAAGCAACTGGAGCAAAGGTGGGGCTTAGGTGATGTTTGAGCACGGTGAGAGTAAATTCACGCTTTTCTGTGACATTTAGGAGGAAGTGGCGAGAAAGATCAGGAAGGTGGAGGGCTGGAGCTTCGAGTAAAGAGCAGTGTAAAGACTTAAAAGAAGTGGAAATGGAGGTTAGGAGAAGTTTATGAGGGTCATGTGGAGTAAGAAGTATTATATAAAGGAGTAGCTAGAAAAGAAAAGTTGGTAATTTATGCTCTGAGGTATTTAGCTAATTTTAAAAGGAGAGGAGTTCTTGTTTTGCAGTGAGTAGGGGAAAGTTGCAAAGAAGGCTTTTTAAATTTGTAGTAATAGCTTTGAAGTTTAGAGATAGAAGGATATTAAGGTGACTTTTTGTTGGAATAATTGAATTTTTGAGGGAGAGATTCTATATCTCTTATTTGAAAGGAAATTAAGGAGGAAACAGGTGTTGCATTTAGACTTATGTAAGGTGGGATTATAGGAAGTTATTGATAAATTGAACTGAAGGTTGAAGGAGAGGGATCATAGTATTGGAGGTCTTGTAATAATGTGTGGCCAAATAAATGGGGACTGTCATGGAATCCCTGGGGGAGTACTGTCCAAGTAAGTTGGGAAGAAGTTTGAGAGGTAGGGTCAGTTTTTGTGAAGGCAAATAGGTTTTTGGCAATTAGGGTGTAGTTTAACAAGAATTTGAGAGTAGGAGGCAATTGAGGGGGTTTTAGTATTTTAAACCTTAGGATTTACTTGTTCTGGTGGAATGGGTTAGGGTGATGGGTCTTTGATGGCTTGGGAAAGGACAAGACAGAGTGAGGAAGAAGGAGATGGGTCAGCATCTATTAATTTAAATTAAAAGTGAGGGTGGTACCTAATGTGAAAAGTATGTTATGTCCCAGAAGGGGAACTAGACAGGAAGGTGATATTAAATGTATAAGTGAGAAATGGCCAATTTTGTAGTGTTAAAAATGAGTTTGACGTGGATGGTGGGAAAAACCTTTTACTCCGACAATAGAGAATGGGCTACAGGGAGGAGGACCACTGACTTTAAAAAAAAAACAAAAAACTAAAAGTTAGTTTTTATGTTTAAAAGAAAAGGCAATCGTTTTTACCTGTCACCATCAGAGTTGTCCTTGGCTCTGTAGAGATGATCTTCATCAGGTGAGAGGAGCCAGGTCTGGTCAGTCTTTAGAAGAGGAAAGCTTTAACAAGTCTGTTGGAGGAGCCACGGTCAGCTGGCCCTGTGGCCTCTCTGGGCCAAACGGCAGTTAGCTTTCCAATGGCCCTTTCTTTTGTAGAGAAGGCATCGCCCTGGTGGAGGCTTAGGATTTGGGTAACATTGTACCCAGTGGTCTTCACTGCATTTGTAGCATGGTCCAGGTGGTTGAGTTATGAAGCTGCCTTTGGCTCCTGACTTAGGCAGTTTAGAAATGATGGCCTTAGAGATACTGTCTTAAAGGCTGTGTTTAAGATCACGGCCTAGGATGTCAGGGGTCCGTGCTTCAAGCACTTTAGCTTGAGTTTGATGTCGGGATAACTTTGGTTAAAGAAATAAATTATGAGAACATTTTTCCCACTTATTGTTTTAGGATTTTAATTAGTATATTTAACAAAAGCCTCGGTAAGGTGTTGGAGGAAAGCTGAAGGATTTTAGACTTATTTTGTATGACTTTTCTTAATTTATCACAACTGATAGCCTTTTTGGCGGAAGCTTTACGTCCTCAATGAATGCAGGTAATAAAAATGTCTTTACTTCTCTTCCCATATTATTATTATAAGTTAACTTAGTTGGGAGTTAAGAACTATGGTGTTATTTGTAGGATGCTCATTGTTTGATATATGAAATTGATCTGCTGCCTCTTTTGCCCTCTCCCACACTAGTTAGGGGTTAGGGTATAAGTTGAAATAATAAAAACATTATGTTAGGTAAATTGATAGGATATAGTAATAAACTGATACTTTTGAATAAAATGAGAAAGATTAGAAGTAAAGGAACTTAGTCTAACTTTAAGGTGTGTGAGTTCAGTCATGGGAAAGGAATAAACAGAAATTGCATCATTGATTTCAGTTACTTCACTGAGTGGGGCTCAGGAGTGAGAGAGTTGAAGGTTTTTCTAATTTTGGAGACTGATGAGAGTGGGAGTGGGTGAGGGGACTGGAGGGAAGTGAAGGATAAATAGTGGAAGTTACTGTAGAATCATGTGGAAGAGCTGGAGGAAGAAGGGGGTAAAGAGGTCCGGAAGTGTTTCTTGGAGCAGCCGGATGTAGACTAAGAGACAACAGGAAGAACTCTGAGGGTCAGTTGGGGGGAGGAGTTAGGAGACGAGTTTAGATTGGTTGCTGGGGAAGTAGGAGAGACAGAGGGTGGAGGCAATTTTGTGGTTGAGTGAGGAGCCGAGTATGGCGGAAAGTTTGAATAGGTTGTTTAGTGAGATGGAGAGTGGAAAGAGTTTTTTGTTACAAGAGTGTTGGAAATATCTGAATGTAAATTAGGCTTGATTTTAAGATAAGAGAAGTTCTGAACGTAGGGGACCTCGCTCCATTTGCTAAGGCACTTACAATGGTTATGTAAGTTTTGGATTAAAGAAAAATTAAATGAATTATAGCTTGGCTAGTTACTTTGGTTATTTAGCTTGTAAAGTGGCCAAACCTGGGTAGAGAGTTTAATTCTTTTGATTTTTAAGTTTGATCTTAATTTTACCAGGTGGCATAAGGAGTACCTCAAGGGGGAATTAGGTGGGATCGAATAGGCTGAAGCAGAATCACATGAGGAACAGAACAAAGTGGGGAACGTCTTCACTGCATTGTTGTGGCCTAGAAAACGGGACACAGGTTAAGATGGTCATCACCATACTTAAATCTGTGTCAGACCCTGGGGGCTGAGGAGAGCTTGAGACCTGGCACCAGGAATTTTCATGCGAGGCATGGAAGCACTATGCTAGGCCACGCAAGGTTAAAGGGAATTGGAAACTCAAGCCTCGAGAAATGGGTGAATCACCAGAAATGTAAGCAACCTAGTCCACAATTTAGGAAATCTCACTCCCATAGGGGTACTTACTGAGTTCAGAGTAGGTGGTGTTGCTTTCTGGTTATGGCACCTTGGCAGCTGGACACAAGCGGATATGGTGGTGAGTGCCGGGAGTGCGAGAAGAAGATAGGGAGCTCTCAAGAACTGGGGAGCTAATTAGATCCCTCTTCTGACACCAGATGAAAGGGGGGCATTCCAGTGGCATAAACCTCACAGAACACCAAAGCTTGTACAAAAGGTCTTTATTGGCGGGGGGAAGCTGCAGAGTAGCATTAAGGAGGAGGGGAGAGAGGGAGAGAAATGGGGGAGGAGAGGAGAGAAGGGAGAGAAAGAGAGAGAGAGAAGAGACACACGGTGGGGGAGAGAGGGAGGAGAGAAAAGAGAAGAGAAGAGAGAGAACAAAAGACAAGGGCACCTGATATAGACTGGTTAGGGGAGGTGACGGGATGGTAGAACAGCCAATAAGGTGTTACAGCTCTGGCCCAAAGTGCCGTAGCGGGTGGGCCATAAGTTTGAGGTTTTCAGTGTATAATTGGGAAAGAGAGATGAAGTTTTGCAATTATCTAACACGTGGTATTTGTTTTTTTCTGTTCCTGAGACACTTCATGTAGAGTAATATGTTCTCCAGTTCCATCCCAGTTGCTACAAATGATACTATTTCATTTAATTTTATAACTGAGTAGAACTACATGGTATATTACATTTTCTTTATCTGCTCATCTATTGATGGGCACTTAGGTTGGTTTCACATCTTTGCAATGTTGAATTTTGCTGAGATAAATATGGGGCACATGTCTGTTTTATAAAATGACTCTTTTCCTTTGGGTATATACCCAGTTGTGAGACTGCTGGATCAAATAGTAGGTACACATTTAGTTCTTTGGGGTGCCTCCATTTTGCTTTCCACAACAATTGTACAAGTTTACATTACCCTCAGTGTGTGTGTTTCCTTTTCACTGCAACCATGTCAACGTCTATTGTTTTTCTACTTTTTAACAGTGGCCATTCTAACTGGAGTAAGGTGGTAGCTCATGATGGTGTTAATTTTCTTTTCCCTGATAATTAGTGATATTGAGCATTTAAAACAATTTTTTTTGTCAATTGTCCATCTGCTTTTGAGAAAACCTGTTCATGTCTTTTGCCCACTTTTTGATGGTTTATTTGTTTTGTACTTGCTGATTTGTTTGAGTTCTTTGTAGATTCTGGATGTAAACTTCTTGTCAGATTTATAGTTTAAAAATCTTTTCTCTGATTCTGTAAGATGTCTATTGATTCTGTTGATTTTTCCTTTGTCATGCCGAAAATTTTTAATATAATTAAATCCCGTTTCTTTTTTGTTGCTGTATTTGCTTTTGCAGTGTTACACATTAATGCTTTGTTAAATCTTTACTCCATTGTGAGTGAATTTTTTAATACGGTGAAAAATAGGAATCCAGTGTCATTCCTCTGCATGTAGCAATACAGTTTTCCCAGCAGCATTTATTGAATAAGAGATCCCTTCCCTAGTGCTTATTTTTGTCTGTTTCATCAAAAATCATGTGATTACAACTGTCTGGTTTTATTTCTGAGTTATCTATTGTGATTCATTAGCTAGATATCTACCTTTGTCTGAGTACTACACTATTTTGCTTACTATAGCCTTGAAGTATGATTTGAAGAGAGGCAATGTGATGCTTCCAGGTTTCTTCTTTTTGCTCAGCATTGTGTTGGCTACACAGGCTCTTCTGGATATCTATATTAAGTTTACATTATTTTTTCTAGATCCATGAGAAATAACACTGGACTTTTGATGACAATTGTATCATTTTTGTCAATCTAAACAATCTAGCAATGTTGATTCTTCTAATCCATGAGCATCAGATGTTTGTCCATTTGTTTGTATCATCTATGAGTTCTTTTTACTAGCACTTCATGGTTCTCTTTGTAGAAATCTTTTACCTTCTTGGTTAAGCACATTCTTAGATATTTAATTTCCTTTGTAGCTACTGGAAATGATACTGAGTTCTTGATTTGAACTTTCAGCTAGACTGTTATTATTTTATAATAAAGTTATTGATTCGCATACATTAATTTTGCTGCCTAAAACTTTACTAAATGTATCAATTCCAGGAGTTTTTTGGTGGAGTTCTTAGGGTTCTCTGGGTATAAGGTCATATCATCTATGAACAGAATAGTTTGGCCTCCTCTTTCCCTATTGGTGTGCTTTGTATTTCTTAATCTTGTCTGACTGCTCTGGATAGAACTTCCAGTACCATGTTGAATAAAGGTGACAGAGTGTATCCTCTTCTAGTTCCAGGTCTTATGGGGAATGGTTTCAGACTTTTTCATTGAGTATGATGTTGTCTATGGGCTTGTCACATTATGGCTTTTATTATTTTGAGATATCTTTCTTCTATGCCTAGTTGTGGAGGGCTTTTATCCTTAAGGTGCTGGATTTTATTGTTTTTCTATACCTATTGATATGATCATATGGTTTTTGTTTTTAATTCTGTTTATGTAGTGAATCATATTTATCAGTGAATCATGATTTTCCTATATTGAACCATCTTTGTATCCTTAAGATGAATTACAATTGATCATGTTGAATGTTTGTTTTTTGTATGTGCTGTTGAATTAGGTTTGCTACTATTTTGTTGCATATTTTTGCAACTATGCACATAAAGAATATTGGTCTATAGTTTTCATTTTTTTGTGGTGTCATGTCCTGACTTGATATCAGGGTGAGGCTGGCTTGGTACAGTGAGTTAGAGAAAATACCCTTCTTCTTGATATTATAGATCAATTTTAATATAATGGATCTAATTCTTTTTTGTGGTTCTGTTATAATTAAGCCATGAATACATCTAGTTAGAGGATGTTTTCTGTAGGAGTATTATAATCTCCATTTCAATTTTGTTATTTATTATATTGCCTCTTCATAGTTTCTATTGCTTTGTGATTTTGGCTTCAGAGGTCATCTGTTTAAAAAAAATTTACCTCTCTGCTCTAGATTTTCTAGTTTGAGTAAGTAGTCCTGGATGATATTTTATATTTCTGTGATATCAGAACAGCTTTTTTTTCATTTGTGATTGAACTTATTTGAGTCCTTTCTCTTCTATTTCAGGTTAATCTAGCTGATTTAGATTTCCCTTTCTTAATTTCTTCGAAGACCAGTGTTGTATTTTGTTGATACTTTGTATTATTTGTTTTTCTGTTTCCTTTTAATTTAGTTTTGCTTTGAGTTTTATTTTCTTTATACTGCTGATGTTTTTAGTTCCCTTTGGTGTGACATTAGGTTGGTAATTTGTAATCTTTCTGTCTTTTTCATGTAATTTCCTGCTATTAATCTTCCCCACAACAATGCTTTTGTTTTATGCCATAAATTTGGGATGATTGTGTCATGTTTGTTGTTTAGTCTAAAAGTCTTTTAATTTCTATCTTAATTTTGTCATTGACCCATGGATTGCACAGTAGCAAGTACTTTAATTTCTACGACTTTGTGTGGATTTAAGTATTCCTCTTGGGGTTGATTTCTAGCTTTATTACACTGTGATTTGAGCAGATACATAGAATGATATCAAGTTTTCTGAATTTGCTGAGAATTGTTTCGTGGGCTGACTTATGATTTACCTTGGAAAATGTCCCAAATGCTGACAAGAAGAATGCACATGGCAGAATGTCTGGGTAGAATGTCCTGTAGATTTCGGTTAGGTACATTTGTTCTAGGGTACTGTTTAAGTTCAGTGTTTTATTGTTGATCTTCTGCCCTGATGATCTGTCCAGTTTGGTCAGTAGAGTGTAAACATCCCTAGCAATTGTGATGTTTCTATTTATTTCTTTGCTTAGCTCTAGTAGAATTTCTTTTATGAATCTTGAATCGTCAATTGTAGGTACACATATATTTAGAGTGGTTATTATATAGTTTCTTGCTGAATTGCTTCTTTGTCGTCATATAAGCACATCTTTGTCTTTTTTTTACTATTTTTGATTTAAAGTCTATTTTACCTGCTATGAGAATAGCTAGTCCTATTTCTTTTGCTCTCTATTCTCCTGGAATATTATTTTACATCCCTTTATCTTGAGACTATGAATATCCTTGTAAGTTAGATGAGTTTCTTCAGAACCGTATATACTTGGGGTGTGTTTTTTCATATATTCAGCTGGTCTATATCTTTTAAATGAAGTATTAGGAATAATTATGGTCAATGTTAGTATCTATACTGTTCTATTCATCATACTGAATGATGGGGTTATGTGGCACTTCCTAGAAAAAGATATTTATTTTCCTCTCTCTTCCCATTTGCACTTTTAGATCATTACCCAAATATTGTATAATGAATAACTATACATTTTCTAGACGTTGTAGTTCAATTTCAACCTCCCCCTTAAAAATTATATATGTGATGAAAGGATAGTGTTAAATGCATAACTGATTATTGTTTGAGTAATGTCATGTTATAGAATTTGGAGACTAAGATGAAAATCACCCAGGACAATGGAAAAAATTCCTGGATCCTGGATTAAGAAAACAAAACACCTGTAATTTCATTTCTGTATGCAAATACTTGAGGCAATTTGTCATACCTCTGATTGAAGACCTGGAAATTGCATTTGCTACTAAAATTATGTTAGACAGGAGTGTGTCTTTTTTATTTATTTAAAACAGGAGTACCTTTGGCTTTATGGGAGAAAGGTGTGTGTGTGTCCATACAGTAGATGCAAATAAGGTGTTCTTCCAAATATGTGGCTGGATTGTGGCTATTTGAAACTAATTTAGAGGGACCTATTAAAACTAAACTAATCAGATTGTTTCATACATAAGCTAAAACTTAACTGTAGTTATACAAAAACTCAGAACTGTCAGATCTTGTCCTCATTGTTGCTTTGTTGAGTTAAATTTTATTCTTGATTTTAGGTGACTATAGCTCTAGCACTTAACACTATAATTGGCACATAATAGGCATTTAAGGAAGCTGTGTTGAATGAACGAACAGATATTTATAAAATATGCAGTAGATACATTAGGGTAAGTCCTTGTATTTAAATGATGAAAAAAACAAGGAAAAAAGGGCGACTTGTACCCACATAATGTATAGTCCATTAATGAAAAGTAATAACCTAGAAACAGTAAAGCATTAGAAAATAAAATAGGCAATGAGGACTTGAGTGACAAGGGGTAGAATATCACATAGTTGAAGGGTGGGAAAGGTTTCTGTGAAGTAGAATACCTGAGCTGATATCTAGATAATGAGAATCCGTTGGCTTTATGAGGATCTATGAGCAGGGCATTACAGAAAGATGGAACGAAATGAGCCTAATATGAAAATTGAGACAGGGGTCTTCCAGAAAATGAAAAAATGTCAGTATGGGTAAATATTATGGTAGAAAAGAAGGGAACCCATTAGGGTGACAAACCAGGTGAGGTAGGGTGGCATGGCATTGCTATGTAAGAAAACTGGATTTTATTCTAGTTTTAATTGGTAGCTACATGAAGGCTTGTTGGTTGGTTGGTTGGTTGGTTTTAAGATAGAGTTTCACTCTGTTGACCTGAGTAGCATGCCATGGCATCATATCTCACAGATTTCTCAAACTCTTGGGGTCAAGCAATCCTCTTGACTCCTGTGTAGCTGAGACTACAGGTGCCCACCAAAACACCTGGCTAGTTTTTCTATTTTTAGTAGAGATCAAGTCTTGCTCTTGCTCAGGCTGGTCTTGAACTCCTGAGCTCAAGCAATCTACTCTCCTCAGCGTCCCACAATGTTAGGATTACAAGGGTGAGGACTGTGCCTGGCCTACATGAAGGATTTAAACAAGGGAAGAATAACTGAGGCATGCTGTGAAAGTATCAGTCTTGTTACTATTGTTACAGAGGATCAGAGGGAGTGGGGGACAAGGTAGGTAATTTTATTGTTTATTACTTAACGCTATGAACCACCCTTATGTGGTCTCAATAAGACTTTTCTTTCACACATGAGCTAGGTACTATCTGTTGCTTTTCAAATAAAATTATCTAAATTTTGCACTAAATAACCTACTTTTTCTTTGTCAGTTTATTAATTATTTAATAAATATCACTCATAGATAAACAACTTTACCAATTATATAACTATTAAACATTAAGATTCAGCTCTTTGAAGTGGATTTTTCTTGTCTAATTTCAGGGTGTATTTGACCATTGACATACACCAAATAAATTCTTTATTATTGATATACATACATAGATGATGTAATGCATGTATGTATAATCTAAAATTAATTTTTCATTTTCTGTGCATGTGTATTTACAATATGCTGTCTATTTCACTGCTTGACAAAGACACTCTGCATTAACTAACGCCATTGACCTGCTATGCAGTCGACCCTCAGTTATTCTGTAAGAGATGGAGTCACTGTTGCTATTTAGAGAGGGAAACAGGGTAAAATTGCTTTTCTATTTTTCTTGCCCTTTATTTTTCAGTTAGTATTTTTTGTTTATTTTCCTAATAAAGTTGCTTCTGATAAAAGAAGTTAGTATGTAGTGAAGAGTTTCAGGGTATCTTTAATTATTTCCAAGCCATTTGGATACCAAAAGCAAATTTAAGATAGAATTTAAATGCCAGAAAAAGTTGGCAAAGGGAAGTAAGACTCGCTTCCCCAAGTATTTTTCCTCATGATATCTTTTCCTAGACTCACCCAATTTTATGGTCTTATGAATTTAATAATATCTATAAAAATATTTACAAGTATGTAGTACTCTACGACAGAAAAGTAAAAAACCCATGACTAGAATTACACTGCATACACAATTAAACTCACAAAAATAAGATACTTATTTGAAATTGTTTCCTACAAAAATATTCTTGCATTTAAAAGCAAAGGGGAATTTATTACATAGTTAACTGAATGTTAAAATGTATTCGTGAAGCCATGTATTGGGAAAATGTAATGCATCTAATGAAATTCAGCAGCACAAACACTCTCTACCTTGTAGCAATATATTATTTAAGTTCGGTGAAAACTAAATGTTTTAATGCACATAGTGCTGTTGATCATTATAGGTTTTTGACATCTTAAAAACAGGTTGTTTACATCATGGGGAAATAAAGATAAACAAACATATTAAAAACTTAAGTCTCCACTGAAAACATAGCTTTCATTTTAGAGGTGTTTATTATGAACAGCAAGCTTTTTACAAATGGTTAGGATCAGGCTGAAATGCTATTGAATAACTTTTGCCTGAGTTTACAGGGCTTTACAACTGTAGACAGCTCTGTTCACTAAAAATACATTGGCATTCAAGGAGATGACAGAATGAATCACCTTTTTTTGGATCCACAAATTCCATTGCTAACTGTGTATGTGTAAAAGCATAAAAAATTTGAGAGATACTGTACCTTATTCCAAATCCCCTTCTCCTTTTCAACTGGATGGCCTACAGAAATGCCCTGGGTCTACCTGAGGTTAACCTTTGTCTCTGTCCTCAATATAAGAAATTCACCTATGTCATTCCTCATGCTCAAAGTTTTCATTTCAACAGTTATTTGCTGTGGATATACCATGTCCAAGACAAGTAATAGGTCCTATCCTTTAAAAATAATTGACTATCAACTCAATTCTTTTCTTTTCATCATTTGAATATGCACATATGTTCACAAATATGTATTTTTCCTTCCCCCAAAAAGTAAATAACAAAATGGGAGCATGCATAAAATATTTTGATAATGCAAATAATGTAACATACTCCTTTGGAGAGTTAATCTGATATTTAAGGTAAAGTATTGATACACGCTTGTAAATGGATGTATTGCCCTCCTTACCAGCATGTGCCATTGAGAAAAATGTATAATGTCTTTACATGAAGGACTGAATAATTTAAGAAATTTCACACACCCCAGAGAGAGTCATAATGTGAGGGAAGATTTTTCAATACAGGATGAAGAGAGAAGTTTTCATGTCTACCATAATCCACCAAGTAGACTATTTTCTGTTTGTTTGAAATAAATAACTACTGTATGTAAAGATCTTAAGTTAACTTTAATCTTGATAGACATTTCCCTCTGTGATGCAGGAAGTCATGTGCTTGGTATAATGAGTTAAGGAGCCATGAACCAAATTTGGAATAATATGTTATTACAAAACAGTATGATATCAATCTAAAGAGGATAATCCAATAAAATGTTTAACTTGCATATAAATATAATTTAAGTATTCAGAGAATGAAAAGGGATCAGTAAAGAGTGGGAGTATTTTCCATGGAAGCTCTGCTTTTCTTATAATTTATGTTGCCTGCTCATGTATCTTTGGGGCAGCAGGGTGTCTCTGCTATGGTAAATTATGCTTTTGTCCATCAGTTATCTGAACTAGAATATTTTTTGTTCTGTAATTTTGAAGAAGCAGCTACCCATCTTCTTTTCAACATATATCATAGAGATATTTATTGATTTATCAATAGTCTACCTTCAAAATCAAGATGGCTATGTCTGCATCTACTTCTTTTTTTTTTCCATTCAGTTATTAGAAATGCATCTACTTCTTTTTGGTGATTACCTATGATGCTCTCAGTCTTCTATAATTACAAATGACATTTACGTAAATGAAATGTGGCTGGTGATTGTTACATTACAGTTATGTGGCTGTGATTTATACAGATTGGCATGTGCTGAATAGTCCTGGGAATATTTGCCGAAAAGTTTTTAGGAATACAGAGAGCTTTTTAAAACTCACACTTTAGGAAAGTGTTGATAAGATGCAAAGTGCATGAAAATAATAGATAAAACAATGTCTTAGTTATAGAAGGCTTCTGAATCTTAATTAAGAATATTGTGAAATTATATTTTATAATGAGAATGCTTGTAGGTTCTATTGTATATGGAAAGATTAAAACAAGATGAAGGAAAAAAACAGTCCTAGGAAAAGGAGATTGTAGGAAAATATCAAAATGTGGCACAAATTTTAGGGATGAGGATTTAAACAGAAATTTATTCACATCCTGACATTATTTCATTACATGCAAAATTTTGACCATACTTCTGAACAGACTACTTACTTGAAAACATATACATAATGATAACTATTCTTAAGTAAGTTGAAATTAGTGTAGTATATATTATTAATACCAGGTGACCAATAATAATAAGTTTCTTTACTTCCTTCACTTAGGGAGAACATATAGCTTAATAAGGAAGATATAATTATAATTTAGAAGAGAATGTGCAAAATTCTATAAGGAAATTTTTTAGTACTTTGACATCTAATTTCTGCTGAGAATTATTTGGTTTTTACAACTACAAAACATCCCTTATTCTACTTAGATATTAGTAAGTCTATACAGATATATATATATGAACACATATATATGTTTAAACTATATAAACACATATATATTTCATTCTACTCGTCTTACATAGAGTTAATCATTTGCAAGTTCTGGTCAAAGGTCTGACATTTTCCAACCACTAAGCTCTATAGCTATATATTATTTTTCCTTGCCTTAATTGCCACATATGTCAAATTGACTTGAGTATTTTTTGACAAATCTTTTTCATGGACATTTTGGAGGAATAATGTAAATCAATGCAAAAAGATTATAGAATTCAATAGTTTGGAAGATGTAATAATGATGTTTGGTATTAATTAATTATTATGGACCTTTTAGCACTATGTATTTCTTTAATTGTTAGATTGCTGAGATAGTTAATTCTAACCAAAATTTGGTCTTGCAGCATGCCTATTAAATCATTTTTTTAAATTTCAGATTAATATGGGGGTACAAACAATTGTTACAAATGTTTGCATTTTTAGGTAAAGTCCCTGTTGTAATTGTATCCCACACCCAGGAGGTGTGCCTTATATTGTGCCCATTAGGTGAGAGTTTCCCACAGCAAAGTATTTCACCCTATACAGTAGAACCTCCATAGTTGACCACCTCCGTATATTGACCATCTCCCTAAATTGACCTAATATTTATAGACTGGACATGTACCCCATGTGTATATCAGGAGGCCTAGTTTCTTGCACTGATCACCTCTGTATGTTGACCATTTGTTCTTGGGTAGTCCATTTACAAAGGTTCTACTGTTTGGGTATAATATTACAACCTAAAAATAGTCAAACAACTTGAAATTTAAGCGATGCAAGGTTTCACCACTGGAAAGAAAACTTAACCTTTGAAAGATGCATATAGCAAACAATATTTATTTAAGGGAAAGTGTATTAATGTATGCAAGTTACTTTCAGATATATTAAAAATGAGATAGATTGAGGGATGGATTGTATAATAAACAGATGGATATGTATGAGGACATCACTTATAAAAATGCTCTGGGTAGAATCTCTGAAGTAAATAAATGAGAATTCATTCTAAAAATCTTTCAACTTTGTCACAATTGTGAAAGTTCTCTTCATAAAATTATTTTTACAAGGATCATTCATGAAAAAATAGCTATTAGAATGTGACTCTATTTCACATACTATGGCTTTCAGTATTTCTTTCTTTTCTTTCTTTTTTTTTTATTAAATTATAGCTGCAATCATTAGTGCAATCAAGGGGTACAATGTGCTGGTTTCATATACAATCTGAAATGTTTCCATCAAACTGTTTAACATACCCTTCATGGTATTTTCTTAGTTATTGTATGAAGACATTTGTATTCTGCATTTAGTAAGTTCGCCTGTACCCTTCTAAGATGCACCATAGGTGTGGTCCCACCAATTACCCTCTCTCCATCCCAACGTCCCCCTCCCCTCCCTTCCCATATTCCTGTGCTATAGTTGGGTTTCATATGAAACCTTTAAATTAGCTTCACAGTAGGGCTGAGTACATTGGATACTTTTTCTTCCATTCTTGAGATACTTTGCTAAGAAGAATATGTTCCAGCTCCATCCATGTAAACATGAAAGAGGTAAAGTCTCCATCTTTCTTTAAGGCTGCATAGTATTCCATGGTA
>CAUYON010168601.1:0-11651 GCA_963573935.1 Arctocebus calabarensis
AGTTTAGCTTGAATTAAGGGATTTGGGGGGACCATTTAACTTAATTATTGCTAGTTTTGAAATGTCTTTGTAAGAGTAGGGTTGGCACAGATGCAGCAATATGTAAGATTAGGAGATGGGGTCACACTTATCTGTGTCCCTCTGGAAACTATTTGAATATTTGTTTTATATGGATTTTTATTCACTTTTCAGACATGCTATGAAAGAGCACCCTCTGATGCTCAGCAAGCATTTGTAGCTTGTTCAGTGGCAGAATGGGCCAAAAGCTTAGTGTTGTGACCTGTTTTAAGAATAAAGTATCTTGAAATAAAAAAAAATAAAGAGAGAAAATGTGGATATAATTTACCAAATGGAACTGGCTGAACTGCAGAATTGTGACTCTCTGATAGACGCATTTAAGTCAAGCAGCCTTCCTAATTTCTATGCATCTCTCCCCTCTGATACATATCCTAATCTCAGGAACCATGCACTCAAAATGGCAACCATCTTTGGTAGCACTTATGTCTGTGAACAGACTTTTTCCAGAATGAAAGATGTGAACTCTCCAACCAAATCTAGACTAACTGATGCACACTTGCATCACTTGTTACAACTAGCAGTGACAAATATGGAACCGGACATTGACCATCTCATTAGACAAAAGCAGGCTGGCCCATAGTTCCCATTGAAATATTGGTAAGTTTGTTGATTTAACTTTATTTGTTCTTCATTTTAAATATCGTATTTGTTCCCATTTTATTTTTTTACTTCAAAATAAGATATGTGGAGTATGCATAGGAATTTGTTTATAGCTTTTTTTTTTTTAAACTATAGTCTGGCCCACTAACAGTCTGAGGGACACTGAACTGGCCCATTGTTTAAAAAGTTTGAGGACCCCTGGTATAGAGTACAAACGTCTTAACACAATAATTACATAAATGAGATGAGGTATATATTAACCAGTGTGATGTAAGTGTTCCTAATTCTGTGTGAAATCAGCACATGGTACCCCATAAATACATTAATGTGTACATTACGTATGTGTTTATGATTTAATAAAATTAAAATAAATAAAAAAGTAAATTTTAGACTCTCTTTTTCACTTCGTTTTACACTGGCTTCCAACAGAATAACTTGGACCTTTCATATTCTCTATTTTGTTTTCTGTTTCTAATACTGCTTTTTAAAAAAACTTAATATTTTACTTTATCATGTTTCTTTGACTGGCTTTTTCACCAGCCTTGTCTCCTCCCTCGATTTGGGGGTTTATAGGTTCTGCTTTTTTAATTACTATGGTGATTGTCATATTTTTAGTTAATTATGCATAGATTTATTAATTTCAAAGTAATAAGGATTAGACAGCAAATGAAGTCACATAAAGTATGTATAAATATCTGAATTTATAATACCACTTACTATAGATATCTCTTGATTTTTACTTTTGTTTTTATAGATTGTGCAAGTTTTCCCACACCATTAAATGAAATTATCTTAATATTATCATATGTATGTTTTAATGGAAGTTATAATAGTTATATTTACCAGAAATATGATAACAATCTTACTTTTTTCTAAGTATAGTCACTACCAGTCTTTTAAAATTAAAGCTGTCTCATTTTAGTAGACCAGTTGTTTCAATTTCAATATGAGACTATCATACAGGTCCTTTAACCCTTTTAAATTGTTTCCAGGAGTGAGAAATAGGAGGTTCTTATTATTCTGAGTGCTTGAGTGTATAAACATACCTTTTTTGAAGTTATTCAAGGAAGTATATATTTTTGAATGCATGCATATTTGAAATTATTCTTGCTGTTAAACAATGTGACTAGGTGTTCTTGGGTAGTTCCTTTTTTTTTTTAAGACAGTCTTACTTTGCTGCCCTCCATAGAGTGCTGTGCCATCATAGCTCACAGCAATGGGCTCAAGAGATCCTTTTGACTCAGTTTATCATTTTTAGCAGAGACAGGCATCTTGTTTTTACTCAGGCTGGTCTCAAACTTGTAAGCTCAATCAATCCACTTGCCTTGGCCTCCAGGAGTTCTAGGATTACAGGCCTGAGCCACTGTGTCCAGCCAGTTGTGCCCATTTTGAAACTAATTTTTTCTAATGTTTGATCTGTTGGTTTTGGAAATCTAAAACTATAGTAGAAAACTAGTAACAATTACATTAATATTGTATTCATCAAAACTAAGAGGTATCTCATCTCTAAATACCTAAAGGGTATTTTCCTAAGTTGTTCAGTTTAAAAAATACTAAATATTATACTTAATTTTGTTAACATTAGGTGAATTTTTCAACTAAAACTTAAGATCTTAAATGACTTCATATTTTCTATTACATTTTATTTTGTGAGTGTATTCTATTTGTTCTAATTTTTTTAGGACACTCAGCTAGTTCTTCTTCATTCTACTCTCTTATCTTTTATATTATTGAAAGTATTGTTTTCTTTATTTTCTGTAAAAATTACAAAGCCTCAAACATTTTAGAATTGCACAGTCCAGGGTGGTGCCTGTGGCTCAAGGAGTAAGGTGCCAGCCCCATATACCAGAGGTAGTGGGTTCAAACCCGGCCCTGGCCAAAAACTGCAAAAAAACCCCCCAAACAAACAAACAACAAAAAAAAGAATTGCAAAAAAAAGAATCGTCCATTGCTATTGTAAGGTGTTCCTTTCTCTATATCTTTCTTTCTTTTTTTTAAACTTGCTTTTGCTTTCAATCTTTATCTCTTTATTCTAGGAGATGTTAATCATTTAAAAAGTTCTTGTGTCCCACACAGAAAAGATTTGTTTATATAATGAAAGCTTATAAAATCTATTATTTATGTTCAAATAGCAATGTCTTTGTCAGATATATCCATTAGTATGGAATAGACAAATAAACTATGGTAGTTCCATTCAAAGAAGAGTGGAAACTCACTGTAAAAACTTGAGCAAGACAAATACCTATGAATATAAGCCTGTTATATGATTATATGATTCCAGGAGAGTGGGGAGAATGTACAGAACAGTGTTATAATAGGCCATCATAATATAAAAGTTATGAGAGGTTAATATATAGGTATTTGTAGATGTTCACTCATATTTTAAAACATGAAAATGAGAGAATAAGTTCAAAACGTAGGAAGAAAAGGTATGAAGGGACTTCTCTTAATAAACTGTCTCCTAATAAACTTTTTTTATGATATTGAATTTGATATTAAAGAGTGTTTTACTTGATAATAATAAAGAGCTAAAATGAAATTCCTAAAAATTAAAAGCAAACTGAAACAAATGTTTCAAATATAAAGGCATAATAGAGAAGAATTATTTCAAGTAATACTCAAGCACAATATTTTAAATGCATATTCTGGAGGAGATGTATGAAAAAGATCAAAACAATCTTAAATTGTATTCAGTGGTCTCCTAGTTCATAGTAATAATGATATTACATATTTTGAAATGATTAGATGCATATTTTTGGATAGAGCAGTTTAAGAAACTATTTTACTATGTTAGAAACCAGGATGATTTTAGCATAAAAAGATGTTTAAGTATACAAGTTTAGAAAATGCAACCATAAATATAAATTCAAAGTATCAGTATGAACTGATTTTATTTTTCTTCCTTTTAATCAATATATATTTTCTAACTCAGTTAACTAAAAGGTTTTGAGGACCATCAGTACCTTTAGAATCTGTAATGTGATTGCTAAAACTACTTCTGTTGACAGAATTATGATTCCCTAGAGACATAGACACTTCGAGGTCTAGTGAAAGATATTGGGTAAGTGTAGGACTGGTGGGTGTGCTGTAAGGTATGGAGAGTCGATTAGATGCTAGTGAGGTCATGTCACGAAGAAACACGAACTGAATGAAAGTCTCACTGGTCAGAGTTGAACATCTAATGAAGGCAATAAACCAAAACTTTTTAAACAAAAAGATGAGTTCAATGATAGTATAAAATGTATTTCTTAGTCAACTATGGAGGATTATAAAGCACCATTTATTTTTTACCCAAAATTAATGAAAATGAGAAAGAATTAAACATTTAATTATGACTTATCTTTTAATCAAAGCATTTCAGAGTATCCTATTATTAGATAAAGAAAAGTCATCTCTTGCCTTTTGTCAAATAATTGCAGCTAACAGATGGGAAAAGAAATGATAAAATTAGAAAATTAGTATTTTGAAACCCCTTATAAATAATAGATTGAGGCAATGATTGTCAATGGATGCTACAACCATTAGGTGAAAGGTTAATGGGAAACTTTATAATGAATGGACAGTGAGAACGCTTTGACCAACTTTAACTTTTCAACGATAGGGACAAATAGACATTTTCAGGATATGATGCAGAAAGGAATATGTCACCTATAAAAAATTTTGTCAAGGTCAAAAAATGCACATAGTCTAAAGAAGTATCTTGCTCTATTAGTGGAGGAAACGAGGATACAAGCAGAAAATTCCATAGGTCAACTTAAAGTTTTATTTTAAATGAAAAATATTTAAAAGATACATCAGTCAAACCTATATGTAAATCTTGTCTGCAACTCAAATTAAAGTGTACAAATATACTTTGAGATAATGGAAAATGAGGTGTATTGGATATTATTGAAGGATTATTATATGTTTGGTGACATGTGATCTTGGAATTTTGACTATGATTTAGAAGCACTCATTATGTATACTGAAATATGTATGGATAAAGTGATATAACAGAATTTGTATTTCATTACTCCAACAACAAAAATAAAAGTGGTTCAGGAGGTAGACATAAAACAATTTTGCCTGAATGAAGATAATTCTTGAAACTTAAGGATGGAAAAGTGGACATTCATTATTCTATTTCTTATTTTCACCTATATTGTACAATTTCTATTAAGTAGATGAAATTGTCATTTTGCATATTACCACACTTTCAGAAGATACTATTTCGAAAAAAGAAAAACAATTACCTTTTTTGCCAGCCACATACACCTGAGTTGGCAGGTTTGAGTCCAGCCAGGCCTGCCAAACACCAATGACTGCTGCAACCAAAAAATAGCTGGGTGTTGTGGCATACGCCTGTAGTCCCAGCTACTTGGGAGACAGAGATAGGAGACTTGCTTGAGCCCAGGAGTTGGAGGTTGCTGTGAGCTGTGATGCCACGGCAGTCTACCCAGGGTGACAGCTTGAAGCTCTGTCTCAAAAAGAAAAAAAAAAAGAATTTTATTCTCTGTAATGCTATAGTTCTCAAAGGAGCTAATTAGTTACTGCCTTAAATTCTCTTAAAATTTGTTTCTAATTTGTCTAGGTTAAATTCAATTTAAAACTGAAAGATTTCCCTGGAGAATAGAAGTTTAATGAGGAAAGGAGGGAGAAAGAGAAGGGGGAAGAAAGAGACAGAGAGAAAAGGAGAAAGTTATTGTAGACTACTTAAGTTTTGTTACATAATTAGTATATGCTACATAACAGAAAATATTTATTGGGAAATTGGCCTTCAGAAATATGTTTGAAAAATAAATTGAATTATTATTAATCAATGCACTTGTTTATTCTAGATGAAAGGATGAATGCAAAAACAAACCAAAACAAAACAACACCCATGTGAAGACAAACAGACCAAGAATTAGCCTTTATTTATCCATCCATGATTAATGTTTTCTGTCTCTATTGAGTTCAGTTAGTTCCTTTAAAAATGCCCTGAATTTTCTCAGATTTCAAGGACATTCTATCCTGGAAGAAGAACTGAGATGTTAAGTACATACATAGAAGAATTAAATTAGCATCTTGAAAATTAAATTCTGGACGGAGTTACATAGAAATATCATAGCAATATGTATGGGTTTGTTCTGTGAGAGTATTTAAAGGAACCAAATATATATTGAAGACTAAACATGTAATAAAGTGAAATCATAGCAAAAACTGGTGGCTCTTTTGCTTCCTTTGAAATCAAGACATGATAAGAGCTAGTATCTAAATGCACTTAGGCAAAATTCCCAGATTTAAGGTTCTTATACAAAAGCTCTGACTTACAGCCTTGCAAAAATTGACTTGATTTTCTTAGAAGAGTTACATATTCTATGCCCCAATTCCCCTTCACATATATGATGATAATTCCCATATATAAAATTTGAATATTAGATAAGACAAACTATAAAATTGTTTTGACCTTTTAGAATGAAAATATTCCCCAAAGTTGCAATTGTTTGTAAATCATTTCAAAATGATAGATATGAATCCTTGATACTAAACTTCCAAAAATGTATATGCAAAACAATTAAAAATCATTTTATTTATTCTTGAATTGAGTTGAATTATATGACTCCATTTCTTAGTCACCAGTATTAATCAAAGACTTTAGTTCAAAAAATAATTAAATATATAACCAATGTATTTGGCATACTATAAATACTGAATGAAAATTTAAGTACATCTGTATTTTCCTTACTTGGTTTCTAAAGATTTGAGACAATCAGTCTTATATGGATTAAAGCACTTACCAAATATCAAATTAAGAAAGGTCAAATGGAAAAATAAGCTGGGAAAGCAATATAGTTTTAATGGTATTTTGTGAGATACACATTATTGAAAGTCACTATAACGTTCCACTTAGTGAGACCTTAATTAGCCATCCAATGTAATGGCTCCTGCCTGTCAGACTAAATATTAGGATCTGCTAAAAGAAATCATAAAGTGACCATATCCTAAGAGTCTTCTAGAATTGACATATTAACTGTATTCTGAGATACTTGGGAAAGAACATTGTCAAACATTGACATTACCTGGGATAGGCAACTACTATTTGTATGACTTGATAATTCACTTAACTTCTCTGATCCTCCCTCAATTTCATTTTTGATGAAATGGCAATTTGCCAAACCTTCCTCACAAAGCTCTGAGGATTTTATGAAATCTATGTGAAAGTCCTTTAAAAAGCATTATCCTAGCACACTGCAAAGAATGGTTATTGCTTCGCGTTTTCCGTTGTAGTTTATCAGTCCTATTTTGAAGAATTTAATTTGGAAGCACATTTATTCTGTATTATGAAAATAATGTTTTTACTCTTTATGGGAATCTTTGGTTAGCTTCCCGAGATGAGCATCATAAAGGGCTCATACTATATTTATTTAACACATTATACCCTATTACAAGGGATAATGATAATTGTGTGTTTATGTAAACTTGCTTTATTTTTTCTACAAAAAAAAGTAAGTAAAATAAATTAGGAGTTACAAACAAATTAAAGTATAATCCAACCATTAAATCCATGTTTGTAGATAAATTTCTACTTGCCAGGGTCGAATATATGCATACTCTGCCTACCTTTTTCCTTCTCTAACTAACAAACATGTGTGTGCCAGCAAATTGTTAGAATTTTCTAGAAGTATGTAATAATAGAAACACTGATTATATAATCTCTATATTTTTCTACGCATTTAAGATATAATCAAGAAATACATTTAATTAAACATTTATAAAGAGAGAATATTGTAGGAGGCACCTGTGAGAGATACCTTGGCAGTAAGGGATTGGGGAAGGGATTTAACATCACTGGCTCTGGTTAGTGAGATGCACTGAGAGCATGAAAGTAAGTGCATCATGGTTCACAGTCGCCACACCTGTGGCGCAGGTGGCCGCCGTGTTATTTAGTTTCTTAGCTCCTCCTCGGGCTCCCCTTCTTGCTCAGAGGACATCTGCACCCTGTACTAAGACTGCTGCTGAGAGATTGCTGATGAGATGCTCACTCCTACCGATATTGACTGTGACTTCTAAGGTGCTTCGGCACCTGTCACCTGAATGAGACCTACCCCAGTAAGCTGGGGCAGCAGCCTCGTGCAAACAGTTGAGACGGGCCCGGGCCATCCTGGCTCCGACCAGGCCCTGGGTCGAGGCTGGAGACACGGAGTCCAGGCCCCCACAGAATATCCTTGATGGGGACTAACCAAAAACCAAATGTCCTATGAAATGAAGAGAGTTTATTACTACACATAACAAGAATTTCAAAGGCGATTACAGAATTGACTAAATTAACAAAGACTTCAAAGACCGTCCTTTTCACCTTCCCTCTCTGTCATCCATGGGTATTAGTTTACCTTTAGACTGACTCTTTTAATAGTTATGAGGTGTTTATAGAGGTTCTGGGCAATGCATTCAGGAATTTTGACATGTGCTGAAAAAAGAAGTAATATGTTTTTCTAAAATCTCTCTCTCTCTGAAAAAGGAAACATAAGCTACTCCTCATCCATAGCAAATATTGTTGATATCATTTTGATTAGCAAAGGTTAAATACCCATCTATAAACCCATCACTGGCAAATAGGGTATATACCATCATTGTCTTTTCAAAGATCATGATTATGGGTGACCAATTTTGTCTGCCATAACATGAGCTGTTGAGATAATTAAAGTATTATTTCAATTCAAGAAGTCAGAAAAATAACAACAAACTAAATAAATTAAAACAAAGTTCAGTAATAATAGTTAATGAACTAGAAATCAAATAATAAAGTACAGTTCAATAATATAAGAAAAACTTGAAAATTTGAGCTCAGTATGTAAATGTTTGGGCTGGCTGATCAAGAAATAAATTGAAAAGGGACACATCACAGGAAAATATAGGGCACATAACTGCAGATTAAGAGATTGGAAAGAAGTCAGACACAAAACCGTATATTATATAAGATTTCATTTACATAAAATCCTAAAAGAGGCAAAATTAATCCTAAAAGAAGCAAAACTGAAGCTATAATAAAGAAAGTGAGGTTCCTTTGGAGTATATTACATAAGATTCCATTTATGTAAAGTCCTAAAAGAGGCAAAGTTAATCTTAAAACAGGAAAATCTAAAACTATAAAGAAAGAGGGCAGGTAACTTTGTGTTAACCTTGTGTAAAAATGAATGGAAAAAGTGATTGTGAGACCAAACCAGGTGGACTCCTGGGGCCTGGTAATATTGGAATTCTTTATTCAAATAATGGACACCAGGGTGTGCTCACTCTATAAAAACGCATTGCATTCTTCTGTATGTCATATTTCAATTTCAATTAAAAATTGAATGGATGACCATATCTGTCTTATGTAGGAGGAAATTATCAACATTAAAATGACATACATTCTAGCCAAGTTAATCTAACCATTTAATTATTCCTAATTTGCATTCTAAGGACTTTTGGACCAATTTATAATTTCAACAGCTTTGCATTATCATCACTTTTTTCAAAATTTGCATTGCTATGCATCATCATCATTCTTTTTCAAACATTGGGATTTATCGTTTAAATTATTATCCTCCATTTGTTAGATTTTCAAAGGGGCATTTCAATGTTTAAATTTTATTTGAATTGTCCTTAGTGTTAGGTTGAAATTACTTTTTTTCTTCCTGATAGAATAACAAGACTTTTTTGTAAAAATATCATTGTGTGCTTATAAAACCTTTTTAAAAATTTACCAACCAAATGTAATCGCTCAAGATTTTATGAATAAAATTCTAGATTTATTTCTTTGAGCACATAACTATTATGCATTATAATTTTAATTATTAATATTTAATGTGAGACATAATCATAATTGTGATAGTGATAACAATAGAATTAACAATGTGCATACTGGGCCATACTGGGTAAGTGGTTTAAGAATTGGACAAGTATTAGGTCATTTATCCTAATGAAACCTCTATGATAAAGGAATTACTTTATTTTGTAAATGAAAATAAAACCTGATTCACACTAAGATTAAATAACTCACCTAAGTTAAAGTAGCAGAGAAACTAAGTCAGGCCATTGAGCTCTGCAGTTTAAGTTCTCTCAATTACTATGTAGCACAGAGACAAGTAGGCAGTTAACAGCTAGGAAGATGATGGGTAGATAGACAGGTGATATATAGACACATATGTAAAAAAGTAATAAAGCTACAGAATAATTTTTAAAAATCATAAAAATGTCATACCTAATGCTACACTTATAAGTAAAATAAATGCTAAATTTTCTATTGTAAACAATAATTGAATAAACACCAATGGAAAATTGAGTGAATCAATTAAAGAAAAAAATTAAAACATGGTTTTTAAAATCACTCTTGCATTTTAAAAATAGCCACTTGCGTTGATTTGCTCAGTTATTTTATTATACTTTTATGCATAATTTGATAGCATTTCATGTAGAATTTTTTTGTCCATGTGAGGTAAGTTCATAAGGCAGCTTACGAGTCTGACTGCATGTGTGTGCACATTCTTTGAAAAGTTTTATAAATTATAATTCCTCCCTTTTTCTATTCATGTGACCCATGATTATGTGCAGAGTTCATTGCAGATGTAGGTGAAAGGGCTTATGAAAATGTAAAAATCTTCATAGGCCTAGTGCTCTTTGCTTCATTGGAGGTTACAGAGTACACTTTTCTTCACTTTTAGTTTGACCTCATGTCTAAGCTGCCCTTTTTCTTCATGTTAAAGGACAGTAGATTTCTTGGTGCAGTTCTTTGCCTCTGTTTTAGTCAGAGATTTTACAATTGTCCTCTTATTGCCATCTGGGCTGTGATTCTTCTTTGACCTGCATCTACTCTCAAAGAGAACTCTGATCCCCTTCTGATGACACAGCTGTACTGATGGTTCTCATTGGTGACCTCTTCCTCTCTGCACTGAGGCTTGTTTGCCCTCCTAGGGCTCCAAGGATCAAGGATCTGCCTATGACAATGTCTTTTATACCTATGGAATATGTAGATAAGTAAAGGGAACTAGAAATAGCTTGTGTATATTCTGCTACTTTAACTACATCTTATTAACTTCAAGTTTCTGATTTTACTATGTCTGTTTCCCCAGCAACATTCCAAACTGACAGCATTTGATTGGTGAACTCTGATAGATTTACAACAGCCTCTGCTCTTGATTATTGAAAATCCTATAGAATCTAGATAAATATCATTACGAGGCTAGAAATTTATAAATTATCTCTTATTCTTATACCTGGAATGCGTTGGTTGAATATTTCCTTAATTATTGCACTCAAAACAAAAAATTTTATCTCTGTTATTTGTGCCATAATCATTATACATGCTTATTTTAATAAAAATATATATTTCATCAACATCAATTTATTTTTTACCAAGGAAAATTCTTTAATTTTTTTTTAATTTATTTATTTGTTTGTTTGTTTTTGCAAGGTGAATGAATGTATCAATGAACGAACACAGTCCCTTCCGGGGCAAAGTGGATGAATGCATCAATGAATGGACACAGTCTATTCATGGAATTGAGGCCCAGGAAATTCACATGAAACTGACCTAGGCATAGGAAATGGGGGTTCCACCTTTAGTCCCAAGTGCAAAGTGAAGGAGACACCAAGGCACAGGTGTCTCCTCAGCAGTTGTCTGTTCTTTTTGACTATTGGAGCCTCTGGTGGGGGTTGGAGGTCCCTCTCCTTGCCAGTCATCGAGCCCACTGGCTCTTTAGCTGGCTGCCGTAGCACTGACACCAGCAAGAAGGAGGCGGCAGGTCCACCAGCTCCACTGAGCTGGCCAGGGTGCCAAATGTCCCGCATCAGTTCTCCCTCTCCGAGTAGAAACCCTAACTGCTGTTAGGGAAAAGGGGTGAAGGCTCAATCTAACTGCTTCCTGCTAAATTGTGTGATGATAGAAGGGGGCAGTTAGGGTTTCTCCGGAGGGAGAGTGATACAGGGGTTCATGGACTGGAACCATCTTTATTGCGTGTGGCTTGATGACATTT
>CAUYON010168603.1:0-21562 GCA_963573935.1 Arctocebus calabarensis
GACCCAATGCATTAATAAATTATGGTATATGTACTACATGGAATATTATGCAGCTTTAAAGAAAGATGGAGACTTTACCTCTTTCATGTTTACATAGATGGAGCTGGAACATATTCTTCTTAGCAAAGTATCTCAAGAATGAAAGAAAAAATATCCAATGTACTCAGCCCTGCTATGAAGCTAATTTAAAGGTTTCATATGAAGGCTAAAACCCAATTATAGCACAAGAATATGGGGAAAAGGGCAAGAGAGGAGAGGGGAGGGGGAAGGATGGTTAGAGGGAGAGCAATTGGAGGGATCACACCTACGGTGCATCTTAGAAGGGGACAGGTGAAACTTACTAAGTGTAGAATACAAGTGTCTTCATATAGTGATTAAGAAAATGCCATGAAGACTATGTTAAACAGTTTGATGAAAATATTTCAGATTGTATATGAAGTCAGCACATTGTGTCCCATGATTGCACTAATGTACACAGCTATAATTTAATAAAAATTAAAAAAAAAACTGATAGAGGCCATCTATAGCAAACTCAGGGCCAAAATCATATTGAATGGAGTAAAATTGAAAACATTTCCACTCAGATCAGGAACCAGGCGAGGTTGCCCATTGTCTCTACTGCTTTTTTAACATTGTAATGGAAGTCTTAGCCATTGCAATCAGACAAGAGAAAGTGATCAAACGTATACAAATAGGGTCAGAGGAGATCAAACTTTCACTTTTCGCAGGGGATATGATTTTATACCTGGAAAACCTGAGGGACTCAACCATAAAACACTTAGAAGTGATCAAGGAATATAGTAGCATCTCAGGATACAAAATCAATACTCATAAATCAGTAACTTTTTATAGACCAATAAATAATAGTCAAGCCTAGAAGACTTTTCTTAGAAGAAGACATACCGTGGCCAATGTGTATATGAAAAAAATGCTTTGCATCAGTAACTATAAGGGAAAGGCAAATAAAAACCATGATATATCATTTTACACCACTCATAATTGCTATTATTAAAAAGACAAAATACAACAAATGTTGGCAAGGATGTGGATAAAGGGGAACTCTTATACACTAGCATGATAACTCTAACTGTAAATTACTGCCATTATTGAAAACAGTATGGAGTTTCCTCAAAAAACTGAAAATAGGCTCGGCGCCTGTGGCTCAACGGGCTAAACCGCCAGCCACGTACACCTGAGCTGGCAGGTTCGAATCCAGCTCAGACCCGCCAAACAACAATGGTGGCTGCAACCAAAAAAATGTCCAGGCGTTGTGGCAGGCGCCTGTAGTCCCAGCTACTTGGGAGGCAGAGGCAGGAGACTCGCTTGAGCCCAGGAATTGGAGGTTGCTGTGAGCTGTAATGACATGGCACTCTATCCAGGGTGAGAGCTTGAGCCTATGTCTCAAAAAAAAAAAAAACTGAAAATAGAACTACCATATGGTCTAGCCATCCTGTTATTGGGCATATAAATGAAAAATAAATGAAAATAAAGAGGTAGAAGATATATCTTCAATAATCTTTCATATTAGGTGGCATCTGTGGCTCAAAGGAGTAGGGCGTTGACCCCATATAATGGAGGTGGTGGGTTCATAGCCAGCCCTGGACAAAAAGTGCAAAAAAAAAAAAAAACTTTCATATTTATTGAAGTACTATTTGTTATATGGAATCAACCTTGATTCCCATCTACGGACGAATGGATAAAGAGAAAATACACCACACACCCACATACAATAGAATATTATTTATTCACAAGACATAATTAATCCTTACCTTGTGCAGTAACATAGATGAACCTGGAGACCCTTAAGTGAAATAAGCCAGACACAGAAAGAAAGACATTTTGTTATCTCATTGATGTGGAATCTAAAAAAAGTTGAGAGTAAAAGTAGAGAGTAGAATAGTAATTACCAGAAATTGGAGAGTGGGGATCCAGAAGAAGCTGGTCAAAGGGTAGAAATTTATATTTTTCTATAAATTTATAGAAAGAATAACTTTTGGTGTTACCTTACACAGCAGAATGACCACAACGAATAACAATATAGTGTATATTCCAAGACAACAAGAAGAGATTTTGAACGTTATCCCCACAAAGGAGTGATAAATATTTAAAATAATGGATATGGTAACTACCAAGATTTGACTATTATATAATATATACATGAATTGAAGCATCACCCTATATCCCACAAATATGAACATTTATTATGTGTCGATTATAACTAAAAATTATTAATAGTAAAAATGCATTACCAGCAAACCTGCATGTTAAGATATGTTGAAAAAAGTTTGTTAGGCTGAAGGAATATCACACCAAATAGGCCAAAGAAAGTATTTGGCTAGGGAAAGGTCAAGATAACAAGAACACAAAGAAGAATCAAGCTACCTAGTTTTGCAGAAAGTTGATGGTTCAAGTTGCTTCCTCCCCAGAAACATTTCCTGTACTTTGCTGCCCCCTCCATCTCCACCCAATGGCTGCTCAAACTAGGTTGCCTACTCCTACTTTACAGGAGGCTCAGCGTCTAGGACTAGGTTTGGGGTTGACCAGGGTTCTTGCTGTAATTTATCATAGACCTTGGAACACTTGTCTCACACAGGTCAGTTTTAGCTGTTTTAACAAAGAATACCCCAAAGTATTCACATGCAAAGTAGTCTGAATTTACCCAATAACTGTTAACCACTCCTACACAATTTCCTAATAGTCTGTAATTTTGCAACAGCTGAACTCCAGTTAAAACTGCAAAGTTCACAAAATCAACAAGAAAGCCAAAATGAAACAGCACACGTAGGTTTCCCTAATAGTTAATCTTAATACATGTTTCCCCAGTTAGGATAAACACTAATATATCTGTGGGGGGTTAAAAGTTACACTGGTGAAAGCTGGGTCTTCTGCTTAATTTGTTATGAAATACCAAGGGCAAAGAAGGAGTGACAATAGATTTTATTTTTTAAAATCTTCGGGACTTATTCTTTTATAAAGGGATATAGTTGAACAGGTGAAAAACAGATTCCTCATTTTGAGTTCTTTGAGGCAATGTCCGCAATCAACTGGTTTGCAATTAGAGGTCACATTTTTAGCTCTGGCAGCATCAGGTAAGGCAATAGCACATGCCGTTCCTCCACTCAGAGATTAATAGTCTCTTTTATCCACTTCAGGACAACTGACTCTGCCCACACATTGTCCACTAAGATATCAAAAAAGACCTGAATTTGGAAAAAAAAAAAAGTAGGTCCAGGATGATAACATGATCTGCACCAGTTAAGAATAGCATATTTGCAGCAAGCTGAGATTGGTGCTTGGACTTTATTTCTCTTATCTTGCTGGACATAAGGAAAGCAAGAAATGACTACATTAACACATCTGGCTGAATCAATCTTGCAAGTAGTAATCATGATGCAAAGCTCCATTAATCCATCATTGATTTCACCACAACCACTCTGAACAATGTAGACATCCTCTCCTTGGACATTTTTGCCAATTAAAACCTGGGTCTCCTGGTTGCAGAATTTCTTAGTCATTACTTTCCCTAGCTCCAGGCACAGGAGGTCAGCCATTTTCTGGGTGAAATTCTGGTGGGAGCTGTCACTGAGATTTTGAAATTTGGCATCTTGGCCAATTATCCTAGGCACTCTTCACTAAGCAATCACTGCTGTGCAAAGACCAAGACCAAAGTTGGCCCACAGACTCAATAGTAAACACTTAGCATTGCTATTCCAGTAACAGGCAGGTAAATTCCCATTATCTCATTAAAAGTCTAAACTGGTTATTTAATTACATTACCAATATTTTCTTTCCTTAAGAAAGAAATTTCTTACCACAAGGTCAAAAACATTTTTGATTTATTTTCTTCAAAAACATTTATAAAATCACTCTTCATTATACTGATTTGTTTATTTTAAAATTTTTATCTTTAATTCATCTGGTGTTTACTTTTGTGCGTGTGCGAGACTTGGGGTGGATATTAGGAGACAATTCTCCATGCGTCTTTCATATTTGCCTATCTTGCAAGAAAAGCAATAACCAAATTCTTTTATTTGTTTCAGATGACCCTCAAAAATGTAAGTATAGTAAACAGTTTTAGAATATGTAGAGAATGCTTTTCTCTAAAGCAAAGGACTAGCAAATTTATTATTCATTCCAAAAGAATTGAATTCATCAAGGAAAGGATTTATCTCTGTAATGCAACAAACTTTGGCAATATGTCTCTAGATCTCCTTCTGGAAACCTGTGTGCAATGAGCAATGGGAAACTGAAAAAAATTATGACACTATGCCCACTGCTGCTGCAGTGAATAATAAAATGTACTTCATCTCTAACCCAAGAATCTTCTGCCTGCTACCACAATTCATCGAACTGTAGTGGCTAACATGCTAATTTACAAGTAAGGTAAAATCACTGACCCTTCACAATTTTTGAGAGTTTGGAATTTAGTTTAAATTTTTCAAAATAAATACCAAGTATGCTAAAAATTAATTCCTAGCCTTTTATTAGTGAGTTGAAAAGTCAATGTGATCATATACTAAATTTCTCATTAAACAATTTTTAGTGGTTTAGATAGTATATCACTTGATTCTTAGGATCTTTTGGATAGATTTGAAGACAGTTATTAACAATGGTGATAGAAGCTAGAGAAATGCAAACTTATTCAATGTCTATTTTCTTTCCCATTTTATTTCTGGAAAAGCTAGAAAAAAGGATAATCAAATATTAAGATAAATGAGAAGACTTGGATAAAGAAACTCTAAGTTTCTCAATGGGTACTAAATTGATTGGTTTGTTGGTTTTTCTGGAAGAAAGTATGAGGAAGGAAGCTCTAATTTGTATAAAGCTTACAGACTTACATATTCTAATTACACCCATGATGGCCAATGTCAAGCTACCAATATCATATACTGAATGCAGAGTTAGAAAGAGAAGGAAGCATACACCATCATTCAGTATGCCTGTCTACCATATACAATAGATGGAAATAACCTCAGGCTCATAAAATAAAATAACTAGGAAGCAATGTGTTTTATTTTATTATAATGTATTTCATTGTATATTTATTTCTTACATAATAGCTGTGCTTAACAACTTCTCACAAATATCTGAAAATTTAACTATCAACTGTATGATCCAGAACGAGATGGGTCTATCTAGTACACTACAGATTATCCAGTAATACCAGAGGTATTGAATGTGATACCTGTGAGCCACCATCTGTGATCTTCCAGACAGCATGGAGAACAGAAGAGAGAATAGGAAAATAAATGAGAAAAGATTTAAGTAATCATGCATTCAAATAAAATGCATGCCGAAGTATATGAATTACATTGACTATTTTGTTTCCATAACAAGAAAAGGGAAATAGAATAGGTAATTCTACATTTCAAAATATCACCTGTTACGCTGTTCACATTTTTCTCCTAATCCCTGCTTCTAACAAGACATTGGTAAAAGGCTTTGGAAAATTGAAATGGCTATATATCTTTTAGTTATATCCATTCTGCCTTGATTATACAGATGTTGCCTAATTTGTTTTTCTTTAAAAGGGATTAACATCCTTGTCTTCCCTATGCTCCAATATTTATTTTGATTCTGTCTTTGAAGATTTAAAAAATGCTCAGTTGGCCAGTAATTGGACATCTGAGACCAAGCATTTAAACCTCCAATCCAAGAAGATAGATCCTGAGAATATTTTAAGTAAAGACAGCGTACAGTAATGGAAAAAAAGAGCAATACCGTTAATTCTAGTTTGTGCTACCACCAATGCAGGAGTTTATATAACATACATAACTAATCTTGTTTGTAAAAAGGAAGGAGAGCCAAAACATTTTAAATCATCAAATATTGATGGCCATGAACTACGAAGTCAAGCAGAAAGCATGGCAAAACTTGACCTAATTTTCTTCAAAGAAGACATATGATTTCTAGAGTTTTCTTTTTTAATCCTTTAATAACTGTCTTCCTGCACATCCCGCTTCATGGGAATTGAAGAAGTTGAGACTTATTTTAACTGTGCAATGGAGTCAGAGGGAAATTTTTATAGGAAGCTAATTAAAATTATAAACTTATAAGAGAGAGCTGGGCATGACTGATTCTATACATCATAGCCAAACACAACAAGGAAAGTTAAAGAATTTTTTTTCTCTAATTTAGGAGTGGAGAGTGAAGAAAGTTGAGACAAAGAAACCTCATGGAGGCAAAAACAAGCATATGGAAAAAGTTACTTAAAACATAAATGCTGAACTCTACCAGAATGTTTGACAAGCAACTTATTTTTGCAGACAAAGGCATGAGAAAGGGGAACATAAAGGAAGCAAAAAATGAAGATGAGAAAAGCAAAATCAATTCAAATAGCCTTTTTGGATGCATATGTAATTCCTACATTTATGTAAAAGAAGAATCTCTTTGCCTTAATGAAAAGAAATTATACCCTCAATGATTTTAAAGTATCCTAACTATCCTGAAATCCAGTACACTGACATCATTTAAAGTGTGATTACAAATAAAGTGTCTTAAAGATTTGCACAGCTCAGTAGATGAAGTAAAATTAAATACAACTTTGATCTTGAAATCTTCTTAAGAGTGGTAAAGTATTTCAGAGACCAAACACCCTTCAAAGTATTTAAAGTGAGCGATCCTTTTGATGACAGAATTCTCCTGCAAACACCTAGGTATAAAGTTACTCTTTCTAAAAAAGGTTTAATACAAAGCACACTAAAAGCTTTCATTTTGAGTTGACTACAGAGTAGTGGTACTTTTCACAGAGACTGCTTCTGGTTTTCATGAATAGAATAATGTCCTCCTCTTGTCGATAAATACTACTGTGTGTCTGGCATTTTATTTTTCTTGAAAGGAAAAAGCAAATGTAAATACTAAAAGGGAAATAGGATAAAGTGAGTCAATGTGTATAATCAAATAGCCAAGATGCAAGAACCTGGTGAAATCACTTAGTTTATTCTCCTCTAACTCAAAAAAACAGACTTTGTTAATCATTTTTTAAAATTTTCAATGAACATAAGATATTCTAATGGAATTTACTTGGCTTGAGATTTGGACAGAACTTGTATCCTCATCACAAATAGCATCAGATATGTAAACAATGATTATTTCTGCTTTTGCTAAAATACATTGAGATAAAAATAATTATTGCACTACAAAGAAATAAAATGCTACATATCAAATCCAGGAAAACCAAAGCAATAAATTTTTTAGCTTTCCTCCTTCCAATACATCATTCTTTGGGTATTATATATTGAACATTATAACAGTATTTGAAGAAGATATGTAAATTTCTCTGTATCTTCAAAACTCAACATTATAAAACTAATTGGCCTCATTAAAATAAAAATCCGACTTTTGCTCTGTGTTATATTACTCCACTATTCTTTAGTAAAATATGGAGATAGTCACTTTTACTTCAATGATACAGCAGGCATAAACAGAGCATTATGGTGTGAGTTATCCTGAGTTTTTACATTTGCTTCAGTAAAAGGGACCCTTTTTGGTATATATTTCTATGGTCTTCAATAAATGCATGAAATTGAGTATCCACCACTGAGGTCATAATATAAGACTTTTCCATAATTCCACAGCTTCTTCATGCCTCCTTTTTGTGGTCAACCAGGCAGTGTTTTTGAATCCCTGTGGCATCCCACTCTTTCAGCTGGCCCTTTTTCTAAATATTTCAGTTTTGTCAGAAAATAAATTCCTTTTCAAAGTTTAAGATTTGATTCTGCCATTGTTCACTGAATCTAAAATATCTTTAATCGATTCAAATCCTAGAAGAAACAATAGAACTAAGATTGTTGCACCTGGAAAATAAAGGCTTTAGGAGAAAAATGAAATCCATCTTCGAGCAGTAGAAGGAGCATTAGATAGTTCCAGAGGGCAGAACTGGATCAAAATTTTGAAGAGATATTCAAGGAAAAGTAGAACCTACGTGCAGCATTTGCAGAAAAAAAGTAAAATAGTTATTGGGATTTGGACTAAAGTATATGTCTTCTAAGAGTAATAACCTTTTATTTTATAATTCTGTGAAGGAATAATAAATAAGTGATGCATTAAGAATTTAAAAGACTCAGTGATTAAGAAATTACAATCCAAAGAGCAACTGAATATGTGACTGTTATAGAAATATGGGGACAATGGCAGAACAAATGAGGGGAAAAATAATAAGGAACAAGAACACAGCAGAGCATGGTTGGAATAGTCCCGGTATTTGCAATCTAAGACATGGATCTTAGTTTCATTTTTCTTATAGCCTATTAATGTGTTTGCATGACTTTGATCAAATCATTTAAGTTCTCTCATATCCTGACCTAAAAATCACTAATAACAATAAAACAACTATTTATTTTTAATAGTTGTTTTGAGGATCAAACAAAATATTTTATCTGAAAGAGTTCTTTTAAAAGTTTTACATAAACATTACTATTTTTCTGTTTACCATTATTATCATATGTGGAGGTTAAAGAATGGCTATATGTATATATGTGTGTGTAGATAGATAGATAGATAGATAGATAGATAGATAGATAGATAGATAGATAGATAGATAGATTCATACACACATTATAGAAGCAGAAATATATTCCAAGAGCTTAGACTAACTATAAGGACAGAAGACGAGTTGGTGGAGAGTTGTGTATAGGAAAAAGCAAAAACATTTTTTAAAATCTAAGGCTGTCTTTATGCATATTGGTTATTTCCTACAACCTAAGTTTGAGTGATATTATAGTGTTCATTTTCTCATTCCACTATTCTTGCAAATCACCAATAGTTCTTGGAGTAATAAGTGGCATCAACTATCTCAAGGATTTTGCTCATGTCCGTATTTCCTGAGACCCTGAGGAGATTTTCATGCAATAAACTTTTGAGTTGGAAGGGAACTCCCCTAGCAGTGAGAAGTTTGTGCACAGATGGTTGATGAAGTCGAAGCTGCTCATAGTCTTTTTGGGGTCAAAGAAAACTTCCAGCATTGGGAGGAATTCTTAGTAAAGCTTAATTGACTGAAATGACATTAATAAGACCCTATTAGCAAACCAGAGAGGAGCCTGAGTATTCTCTATCCAGGATCATTTCCTATTCAGTGGCAAAATGAACAGAGTGTTTTATTTGGATTGGAGTTTCATGTAACATGAATATCAGAAAAATTCATGAAGACTCTATGTTTGAGAGAACATATAGCACTGTAGCTGAGAAAAAAATTATATTTTCCAGGAAAAGGGAAGTATGAAAGGACATATACTGGAAACTACACGTGTATCCTAAATAGCTATATATAGAACCACTAGCAGTAGTAGCCTGGAATATATTTAGAAGAAAGAAGGATGTTATAAAAGGCAACTATCCAAAGGAACTAAAAAGTCATTTTATTATGACTCCTACATATATATCTCTAATTATTACACTGGAGTAAAAGGCACACCATTTCTGATAAGAAAAATATATAAGAAATCTATCATTAATCGGCAGAGAAAGTTCAAACAACAGGGCACTAGCAAAATATAACTAAACAAATTAAAAAGATAAGTCAAAAACTCAAATGCAATCATCTCACCTCTGTTTCCAACCCTTATCCCACATACCATACCTGTGGCCACACAGGCAACTAAAGGTGCAGGGATCATTAACTTTACTCTGAGTAATACTACAATGTGCTGGTGACATATTGGAAAGCACATTCAAAAGCAAGTTTTGTTTTGTTTAACTGTACAAATTGTTTTATACACTTATTTGCAATCAATGCCTTGGGTGACTTTGTTGATTTGCTCACATTTTATTTAAGAATATAATATCAGTTACTGTTTATTGAAACTCTACAAGGCAGATCGAGTCAGCCTTGAGCCCAAAGAACAACAGCCATACCCAATTTCTATGTATCTATAAAAGTGAAAGGAAAGAAGAGTATAGATTTTAGTCTCTTCTTTCCTAGACTCCTAACACCAATATAAATCTTCAAAACAGTTTAGAAAATGGATAGAATACCAATTATCTCAATGTCAACAACATTTATTTGCTGTTGGGGTTGCTTGGGTTTATGACAGATGTGCTATGATACTATTGTGCTTTGCTGGGAGTACTGAAGGATTTATTCATGAGGGCCATGCTGTAGACTTCTGTGAGAATGGCTGGTGACAGAATGGAGTGGGTGTTCTACATATATTACTATGTCATCCTTGTGGTTTCTCATGCCCTAATTCTCCATTATCCACTCGATTGCCCTTTACCTATTTTCATTACTTTACTTCTTTAAAAGATTTATCAATCACTAATAGGATTATAAAAAACAACCAGAAAAGGGAACATGTACTTTGGAGCTAGATGCCACCCCTTTAAACCTCTGGGTTCCTGCAGGGCAGATTAGTTGACACCCTACTCACATCAGGAGCTGGGGGAAAAAAAGCTGAATCCTCTTATCTCATATCCACAAAAACTAGGTTTTCTTGCCTAATGAGTCAGCTGCATGTGCTGTCCTAGTTTCAGGCCCCAACCAGATCCTTACAGACCTTTTCCTGGGGTCATTTCTGGCTTCAGCCAGGCCTATGGAGGCCTTTTCCCTGAAGTCCTCTGATATTCATGCCAAGCTGTCTCATGAAGCCCTCAGTAGAGCATGTTCTTGTGGAAGATCATGTCTTCACCCATTGTCCTGCATACCTGACCCTAATCACAAAACTTTTGTATAATCGTTTCATTATTATATCACTCTAACTCTATTCACATAATCCTAATTTCCCTAATGTTCACTCACATCTTCCTGCTTCAGGTATTTACTCATTATATCACTATGAACTCACAAATTTTTATTACATCCATTATAAAAATTATTTTTTTAAACTTATTATTTCAAATGTGTATATATAAATAGATTATTTCAGTCATATATATTTGTCTGTATATATCTGATTATCTCAATCAGACCTAAACACACAGAGTTCATTCTAGTTCTCCCTCTTTTCATATTTGTAACTATTTTCTAATGAGAAACCTGGTTCTCATTAGCCACAATTTATTTACACATAAATTGGCTTTATAATTGCTAACTCATAACATTGTAAAGGAAAATTTGCTAGCTGTAAAATTATATTTTTGTACATATATTTTTGGTTTTGGCTTAACATTATCAAGCCAAATGCTATTTTCCAAAGTTAATTTTTTTTTCTTCTCTACCCTTTAGGGCAGTTATGTTAATTATCTGTAATGTACTTATTTTTATTTCTATTTTTATTCTTTTGGGGGTTCTTCCCATGTCCTACTTGATTCTAATTATTTAGTTACATGTTGTCTATGTAAAACATCACTAAGGTACAGAAAGTCCTATGGCTCCAATGGACTTTTGAGAGGAAGATATATTCCTTTTTCTAAAGGCATAAAATCTGATATACCTCCACATAATTTGCCTTATTGATTATGCATTTAGTTCTTCTATCTTATTACTTACATGTATTTTTTATCTGTCTGAGAGAAAGGAATGCAGTCCCTGACATTGAGGCTTCTATGTTGTTACCCTGGCTGAGGATTCACATCTAGGCCAAAGTTTTCTCCTTTTGGAATAACAACTTGACATCAGAAAACATTGCTCTGTGACTTTAATGAAGTGAGACAAAACACAAGATCATTTTCTATCACATACATAAAAGCAAAGTCACTATATAAATCATGAACTACCAAATATTTCCCCATCCAGCTAATCTGCATCTCTACAGCTTTGACCTAGCTGTTCTAGTTATCTCCTTATAGATAAGCTTTATTAAGGTACAAACAGAATTGCCCCCACTTCCTGACAGCACTCTCCTATAAACTCTCCCCAGATAAGCCCAAATCTTTAATCTTTTCTAAAACCCCTTGTATTGACAAACCTAGTTTCAGCATAGTGTGCAGTTTTCTTCATTACTATGAACATTAAACCCAACTTGTTAAGCTACTAATGTCGCTGGTGGTCTTTGGCAAGAGGGTTTGACATGTCTTATACTGAAAATGGAATGTTCAACTCTATTATCTGTGTGTTTGTATGTATGTACTTTGTTCACAGAAGTGGTTACTTTGCAATTTTGTGCATAAATATTCATAAGTGTTTTAATATCATTTCAACTTGTGGAATTTAACATAAGTGCCCTTCTTTTCCTCTTAATGCCTTTTGGGCTGTATTCTCTGTTGCCTGATAGATTTCTACTTCGCTATCCACTATCTTATTATTTCCTTTACTGTGGTATACTTTGGTCGCTGCCTTTATTATCAGCCTTCTGAATCTCTGCATTGTTAAGTGTGCTTTGCATAAGACAGAAAGTTGAATCTGGTTTAATGAGCCAAATTATCATTATTATTTTTTAATAAATGGGTTAAATCATTTATATTAATTGTTGTGATGATATATTTGCCTATCATATATTTATTATGCTTTCTATATTTCTTTCTCTACAAGATGTTTATACTTCACTCTTTAATTTATAAACATATGTATATTTTATTTAGAAAGGTTTAAGGTTTTGTTCTAATGGACACATTTGTACTTACAAATTTGAATGTCATTAGTCCACTGTTTTCTTATTTTATCTTTTACTCTCTGGTTTGTCAGTTTTTAATGGGATCCTTAACTCCCACCTATTGCTTATACATCAATGAATTAGCATATCTATTTTAATTTTATGTTTCCTTCCTCCTCCATTTTGAAATTACAATTTTCTAATTTGTCACAAATGATATTGCTCATTATTACTTCACTCTGGGTTTATCAGATATGGCTTTTTTTATTCTAAGATATGTTCTTTTCATGCCTAGTTTGTTGAGAGTTTTATGATGAAAGGGTGCTAGATTTTGTCAAATGCATTTTCTGCATCTATTTAGAGAATCATGTAGTCTTTGTTTTTGCTTTTAATTATGTGATGAATATCATTTATTGATTTACATATGTTGAACCATCCTTGCATATCTGGAATGAAGCATAGTACTAATAGATTATTTTTTGATGTTTTGTTGAATTTGGATTTCTAGTATTTTATTGAGGACTTTTGTATTTATTTTCACAAGAGTTATTTATCTGTAGTTTTCTTTTTCTGTTGTTGTGTCACTTCTTTTGTTTTGTGTCACTTGCTTAGTATCAAGGTGGTACTGGCTTCATAGAACAAGTTAGAGAAGATTTACTTCTACTCAATGTTCAGAATAATTTCTGTGGTATGGGTACCACGTCTTCTTTGTAGGTCTGATAGAATTCAGCAGTTGATTCATTTGGTGCAGGGCTTGCTTTTGTTGGGAGAGTTTTATTACTGTTTTAATCTCACTGTTAATTATTGGTCTGTTCAGGTGTTCCATTTCTTCCTTCTTGAGACTTGGGAGATACTGTGTTTCCCAGCACTTGTCTAATTCCTCTATATTCTTTAGTTTAAGTGTATAAAGATTTATGTAGTATTCATGGATGCTGTTCTGTGTTTTTGCAGTATCCTTTGAAATATCCATTTTCATTTCTGATTGAGCTTATATGGATGGATCCTTTTTATTCTGTTCTTAGATCTGTCAATTTGTTTATCTCTTCAAAACACCAACTTTTCGTTTTGCTAATTCTTTGGATTTTTGTTTTGTTTTGTTTTCAAACTCATTTAGTTCTTCTCCGTTCTTAATATTTCTTTTCTTCTGCTGGCTTTGGATTTGATTTGTGGTTCCTTGTGGTGTGACAATAGGTTACTCTAGCTAAGAAAATATTACTCTATGGTTCCTTGATGAGTGACAATAGGTTACTAACTTATGAGCTTTCCATCTTTTTGATGTAGCCATTTAAGGCTATGAATTTTCCCCTGAGGAATATTTTTGTTCTGTCCCATAAATTTTTAGAGCAGTGTCATCTTTTCTATTTGGTTCAAAGAATCTTTTGATTTCCATCTTAATTTCATTCTTAACCCAGTAACCATTCAGCAGCAGGCTGTTTAATTTCCATAATTTGTGTAAATTTGAGTGTAACTAATTTCTCTTATAATAGATTTCCAGTTTTAATATCCTAAGGTCTGGGAAGATGCATGATATAGTTTGGATTGTTTTGAATTTGTTGAGACCTCTTTTGTGGCCTAAGATATGATCAATCATGGAGGATGTCCCATGTGCTTCTAAGAAGATTGTATATTGTGTAGTTTAGGGGCAGAATGTTTTATAAATGTCTGCTTGGTCCATTTGACTTAGAGTTTGGTTTAAGTCTTTTTCTTTCTTTCCTTCTTTTCTTCCCTCCCTCCCTTCCTTATTTCTTTCCTTCTTTTCTTCCTTCCTTTGTTTCTTTCTTTCCTTCCTTCCTTCCTTTCCCTTCCCTCTAATCTTTCTTTTTGATGTTTTTTTCCAGTTCTGACAGTGGATTCTTGAGGTTCCTTGCAATCATACAGTGCTGATTATTTCTTTCCTTAGCTAGAGTGATATTTGCTTTATGTATCTGGGAGCTCCTGTGTTGGGTGCATTTATACTTAGGATTATTATATCTTTTTGTTGGATAACTCCCTTTACCATTATTTAATGACCTTCTTCATTTTTTTCTTAACTTGGATGACATAAAGTCAATTTGATGTATATGAGAATATCTACTCTTGCTCTCTTTTTATTTCCATCTGTATGGAATATTTTTTCCATCGATTGGTTTTTTTTAAAATATTTTTCATTAAATCATAGCTGCGTACATTAGTGCAAACAAGGGGGACAATGAGCTGGCATCATATACAATCTGAAATGTTTTCATCAAACTGTTTAACATACCCTTCATGGCATTTTCTTAGTTATTGTATGAAGACATTTGTATTCTGCATTTAGTACGTTTTGCCTGTACCCGTCTAAGATGCACCATAGGTGTGGCCCCACCAATTATCCTCCCTCCACCCCAACCTCCCCCCTTCCCATATTATTGTGCTATAGTTAGGTTATAGCCTTCATATGAGACCTTTAATTTAGCTTCATAGCAGGGCTGAGTACATTGGATACTTTTTCTTCCATTCTTAAGATACTTTGCTAAGAAGAATATGTTCCAGCTCCATCCATGTAAACACGAAAGAGCTAAAGTCTCCATCTTTCTTTAAGGCTGCATAATATTCTGTGATGTACATGTACCACAATTTATTAATCCATTTGTGGGTCAATGAGCACTTGGGCTTCTTCCCTGACTTAGCAATTATGAATTGGGCAGCAATAAACATTCTGGTACAGGTGTCTTTGTTGTAGTATGATTTTTGGTCTTCTGGGTATATACCTAGTAAAGGAATTATAGGGTCGAATGGAAGGTCTACTTTTATATCTCTAAGTACTCTCCAAATATCCTTCCAAAAGGAACGTATTAGTGTGCATTCCCACCAGCAGTGTAGAAGTGTTCCCTTTTCTCCACATTCGTGCCAACATCTCTGGTTTTGGGATTTTGTCATATGGGCTAATCTTACTGGTGTTAGGTGATATCTCAAAGTAGTTTTTTTTTTTTTTTGAGACAAAGCCTCAAGCTGTCACCCTGGATAGAATGCTGTGGCATCCACAGCTCACAGCAACCTCCAATTCCTGGGCTCAAGCAAGTCTCTTGCCTCCACCTCCCAAGTAGCTCAGACTACAGGCGTCTGCCACAACACCTGGTCATTTTTTGGTTGCAGCTGTCATTGTTGTTTGGCGGGCCTGGGATGGATTCGAACCTGCCAGCTCAGGTGTACGTGGCTGGTGCCTTAGCTCGTTGAGCCACAGGCGCCGAGCCTCAAAGTAGTTTTGATTTGCATTTCTCTGATCATTAAGGATGGTGAGCATTTTTTCATGTGTCCATAGGCTGTGAGCCTGTCTTCTTTGGAGAAATTTCTCTTCAAATCCTTTGCCCACCCTGAGATGGGATCACTTGTTCTTTTCTTGCTACTATGTTGGAGTTCTCTGTGTATTCTGGTTATTAAACCTTTGTCAGAGGCATAAATTGCAAATATTTTCTCCCATTCTGAGAGCTGTCTGCTTGCTATACTTACTATGTTCTTAGCTATACAGATGCTTTTTAGTTGGATCAGGTCCCAGTAGTGTATTTTTGATACTGCTTCAATTGCCTGGGGAGTTCTCCTCATAAAATATTGACCCAAGCCAATTCCTTCAAGAGTTTCCCCTGCACTTTCTTCTAATTTTGATAGTTTCGTGTCTTAAGTTCAAATCTTTAATCCAGTGAGAGTCTACCTTAGTTAATGGTGAGAAATGTGGGTCCAGTTTTAGTCTTCTACAGGTCACCAGCCAATTCACCCAGCACCATTTGTTCAATCTTTTCCCCACTGAATGTTTTTAATTGGCTTGTCAAAGATCAAGTAACGGTAAGTAGCTGGATTCATCTCTTGGTTCTCTATTCTGTTCCAAACATCTACCTCTCTGTTTTTGTGCCAGTACCATGCTTTTTTGATCACTATTGATTTATAATAGAGTTTCAGATCTGGTAGCATGATTCCTCCTGCTTTGTTTTTATTTCTGAGTAATGTCTTGGCTATCAAGGTTTTTACTGATTGCATATAAAATGAAGTATTATTTTTTCGAGATTTTTAAAACATGACAATGGAGCTTAAAAAAAAGAAAAGGAAAAGAAAAAACACCATGGAAGTTCTTCAAAAACTAAGGATAGAACTACCCAATCATCCAGAAATTTAAGTTTTGAGTATATGTCCAAAGGAAAAACGTCACCATCTTGCAGAGATATTTTCATTCCCGTGTTTATTATGACATTATTCACAAAAGCCAAAATAAGGAAACAAGATAGGTATCATACAGCAAATGAGTACTTAAAAGAACATGTTACACACACACACATACACACACACAATTTAGCATTTTTATTCAGCATTAAAATAAAAGTAAAGCTTGTCATTTACAACAAACTGAATGAACCCAGATGACATTATGTTAAATGAAATAAGCCATGCACAGAAGGACAAATACTGTATGATGTCACTTACACGTGAAATCTAACAAAATGTCAAATGCACAGTAACATAAAGTGGCACGATGTTTTCTGGGGGGGAGGAGGAAGAGGATATATTGTTAAGAGTCAAATATACTTTCAGTTATAAGATGAACAATTTATGGAGACCTAATATACGGCATGGTGCCTATATTTAATGATACAGCATTGTGTAGTTGAAATTTGCTCAGTAGAACTCAAATATTCTTGCCCCCCACACAAAATGATAACTACCAAAGCATCTGATATGTTAGCTAACATTGTTTTAATAATTGATTTTCAATGCACATGTAAATGTATATGAAAATATTAGTGGGGTTCGGTGGGTCACAACTATAATCTCAGCACTCAGGAGGCCGAGACAGGTGGATTGCCTGAGCTCACGGGTTCAAGACCAGCCTGAGACAGAGTGAGACCTCATCTCTAAAAGTAGCCAGGCCTTCTGGCAGATGCCTGTAGTCCCAGCTACTTGGGAGGCAGAGACAAGAGAATTGCGTAAGCCCAGGGGGTTGAGGTTGCTATGAGCTTGATGCCAGGGCACTCTACCATGCAGGACAAGTGAGACTCTGTCTCAAAAAAAAAAAAAAAAAATATATATATATATATATAAACACACATATACATTATGTTTGATCTCTTATTAGATACAATTTGCATTTTTCTGTTATAATTCATCAAAGCTATGAAAAACACTTTGATAGAAAAAGTAAACAGAAAGAAAGAAATAGTTCCTGTTTTTCCATCAGAAAATAATTCACAAGTGACAAAGTTTCTAAACATAAAACAATCACTCTTTCCCCATATCTCTTAAGATTATTGCACTTTTATTTTATATGCATTGTAATGAATATAAAATTTATTTGTGATTATGTACTTTAATGTAGAAAATGTCTACCATTTTATAATGTTAATTGATAATGTTAAATTAAATGATAATGTTTAATTATAGGAAAGAAGATAAAACTTAATACAGTAAATAATAAACCACCTAACATCTAGATTCTATTTTTGACACATCTCTTCAAAGAAGATATCCTAAATATAAACACACAGATGGTATACTTTAAAAGGTAACACAATACTCATTCACTAAATTCCATTAGTGTTGTCAGCTATAAATGGTGACAATTTAAATCAAAGACTGTTTTAAAGATTCAGCAAATATAAACCTTGAAACTCCAGAATAGTATGAAATTATGATGTTTTAGTGTATTACTCATTCTCAGTATATGTTTTTAATTACATATGGTTAGTTATAGGTGGTGCTTACTTCTGAATTTAATATGAATGCTTGCTTGATATAATTCAAATGTTGCATTGTTATTTCATTCATTCTTTTGGGCCTTTTAAATACAAGGACACATTTTCAAATTAATAAATGTATAATTGTCAGAGATTTTAATGAAACAAAATATTGGATATGAGCATTGAAAAAGGTATGATACATTATAGTTTAAAGTATATCTCAATACAAAATAATAGTCATAGGATTACGCTCTTTCAGAACCATTACTTTTGTTTTGCTCATGGTCTATGTGCTTTAGAGATAACCAGAGCAGATCTCTAAAGTTCCAGTATATTTCAGGAACACAGCCTAAAAACATTTACAGTGGAGTGGAAGAACCCTCTAGTTTAATTTAGAAACTTAAAAGACTTCATGTAACATATGTTATTCAAAGATTTTCTATCTCTAATAATTAAATTTATGCAATAAAAAGATTTCAAGAAAATCTATATTTTATTATTCCAGTCATGTACCCTTATAATACCCTGAAATAAAAATTTAAAAAAATAAAAGAAATAATTGAAGTAAAAAGATGTGGTTATTGATTTTTCCACAAAAAGATGTGGTTATCAATTTTTCCACAACATTGGGAAACAAATAAAGGGACTTTTTTCCTGTTAATATATTTGGTTCTTTACAAGCTTATTTTGTGCTTTACAGACACATAGGTACATATTACCCAAAACATTTCTTCCAGCTGTGGGCTAAAATCTTAATTTCTGAATTCTTTTAAAAAGTATTTATTTATCAGCAGCATTTGTGTTAAACTTTGTTAAGTAGGTGATAAACATTGGTTTAATTTAATTTTTTTTCTTTTTTACTTTCTACGATGCTTTCTTCTCCTTGTGAAAAATTGGAGATGTTCTGAGACAGATGTTTGCATTTATTCTTCACTCTGTTCAGTTAGACAGTATCTGAATCTACATTTTCATTCTATTTTACTACATTTTTAATAAACTTTGAAAGAATATGGTTCTCTGTAATCACAAATACATAAGAATTATAAATTACTTGTTTTATCTTATTTTCATTAAATGTGATGTAATTCAACATAAGATTAATAATATTAAATTACACTAATTTTAATTGAAATCTCCTTACTACTTATCACACAAGTTATATAAAGGAGAATAAAATAAGGCTCTTGCTTACAATAAGCATTTGATTTTGCTTATTATATGGGCTAACTCAGAATCCAAGAGATCACAACAAGTTTTAAAGCAATATACATGTTTTAAAAGATTTGTCTGGACATATGTGGGTAAAGAAAGGAGCAAAGTAATAAATGTGGCTGTTTTGCTAAGCGAATAGCAATAGAGTATAGTGATACTTTTCAATGAGAGTGTAAAAGACATGTATTCTATTCATTATTAGTTAAAAATTTCTGTAGCTTTTGATGTGCTTTAGAATTTGAAATATAAATATCCAAACAGTATATAATTTTAATTCATAACAATTTACTTATTTTAAATGCCAGATTTGCTAGTGCTTCAATGCCTCATTTAATTTGAGAAACTTATTCTATCTTTAATCATGTATTTACAGAAATCTTTGCTATTAACACACCTGCTTATAAGACAGATGGTGCTATCTGCTTGTATATGAGGGGTAGGATAAAGGTTTGAATTTATTAAATGACAGAGATGTACAATTTGCTCTAAAAAGCAACTAGCCCTAGCTATTAAAAAAAAAAGTGTGCTCTAGGGAAGCTCAGGGAATAATGGGTGCAATGTGTGAAATGTCAAGAATAATTAAGAAGAATGATTGTGTTAAATATCAGCAAAGGTAATACATCTTTGCTCCTACAATCTTCTCTTCCCATTTCCTCCTTTATTTTTAAATGTCATCTCTGCCCAAATTATTTAGGATAGTTCTTGCAAAAGGGTAGTATAATTTTTAGATCGTTTGACATACCCTCTTCATAAAAGTGTTGTTTGGGTATTTTCTCCTGCACAGCTTTATTTTAGATGTGAGTCCAATTCTTTACATGATTTCAATGGGTCAAAACTGAATGAAAGCATAAGTAAATTGTCAGCTTTCCAAAGACAATAGCTTAATTTATCTTTGAATTTTTTAAACTCATTTCACAGATTCTTCTTTTATTCGTATACGATTTACATGTAATCATTGCACTTTATATATTTATATATATGTAACATTATAGACTTAAATTTAAAGTAACGCCTTAATGAAATATGGTGAAGAATTCATTGCTAGTTAATTACACCAATCAGCTAATTCATATATTAGGACAAGTTTTGATTTTTTTATTTAATGTAAATATTAGAGCCACACATTTTGAACTCTAAAAAGTAATTAGAACTGAAAAAGTTATAATTAAGCAATCAGAATTCTTCTGTTGTGATTTTTAAAAGGACAAAATAGCTAACACATTTCTTAGAATTAGTTCATAACTGAAAGAACACATTTTTTAGAAAATGCTAATTTTTAAGGGCTTAGCACAGTGGCTCATGCCTATAGTCCCGGCTACTCAGGAGGCTGATGTAGGGGATTGTTAGAGCCCAGGAGTTCAAGGCAACAGTAAGCTATAATCATGCCACTGAGCTCCAGCCTAGATAACATAGAGAGATGCCATCTCTCAAAAAATGTACAAAATACATTTTAATAAGCTCACATAAGATGAATGTATAATGCTAAAATTTAATGTATTAATTTTAAAATTTAATCAGCATGTCAAAAAATTCAAAGAAATAAAATAAATTTTGGGGAATGGAAATTTTGTGTCAGATGAAAAGTAGAACCACAACCAATTTGACAGCAAGCAAACAAGGGGGAAAAGAGTATGATGGAACAATTACTTATTTCAATTAGATGTGAATCATCATATTTGAAAATATATATACTAAGCTGCAATAGATAGAAAATGAGAAAGCTATGCCTTGTGTCAAAAATGTATATTTCTATGGCCCTTATATACAAGAAATATAAATTTTTTTGAAAGACTATGCTAGTCTGATAATTTTTGTCAAACTAATATATAGAGTATTTATTATTTATTTGAGACAGAGTCTCACTATGTCATCCTGGGTAGAGTATTATGGCGTTACAGCTCACAGCAACCTCAAACTCTTAGGCTTAAGTGAATCTCTTTCTTGTCTCAGTCTCCCAAGTAACTGAGACGACAGGCACCCGCCACAATGTCCAGCTATTTTTGTTGTGGTTGTTGTTGCAGTTATCATTGTTGTTTAGGTGGTCCAGGCCATGTTCAAACTAGCCACCATCAGTGCATGTGGCTGGTGCTGTAACCACTGTGCTACAGGTGCCAAGCCCAGTATTTTAACTCATTAATAAACACATGGTAAATTTAGATGTTAAAAACACGATGGAGTCAAAGTTTGACTAAATGCCCCTGT
>CAUYON010168611.1:0-39815 GCA_963573935.1 Arctocebus calabarensis
ATGATGGCTGCAACCAAAAAATGGCCAGGCGTTGTGGCAGGTGCCTGTGGTCCCAGCTACTTGGGAGGCGGAGGCAAGAGACTCACTTGAGCCCAGGAGTTGGAGGTTGCTGTGAGCTGTGATGCCACAGCACTCTATCCAAGGTGACAGCTTGAGGCTCTGTCTCAAAATATATATATATATATATATTTACTAACATCAAAAAATAGTATATATACTGTCATTAGATCAAAATGAATAGTTCTATCCCCTATGTTATCCCTAAGTTTATCATAACAACATTGATTAAATAATAATCATAATTATATGATGAACACTGATTTACCTGATCCCCAAGTAACTTAAGAATGATATATTATACTTATAAATGAGTATTCACTGAAATATGTTTATAAATTATATTTTGTGATACATGATCTGTGACTTGAACAGAATATTTATTTTTATTTTTTGAGTGAAATATTTTAGCACAATATTCTAGGAAAAATAAAAATTATGGCCACCAAAAATATAGATTTTACTAAATAGTTTTCACTGTATTTGAGAGGATTATGTCTTTTTAAAAAAATTACCTCTTAAGCATGTAATGCAATGAGGTTCATTGATTCATGCAGCATTCATATTATGCACAAATCTCCATTCCACATGCTAACGATGCAAAGATGAACATTATAATGGGGGTCATTGAAGCCAAGGAGCTTACAATCTGGGGGAAGATACAAATTCAATAAATAATTAAATATACTGTATTAAGTACTGTGGTGAAGAAATGTAATAGGAGACATATAACCCAGGTTTAAAGTGTCTGGGGCAAGTTTCTAGGGAATGTTACATTTAAAAGACACCTGAAGTTAAGAATAAGCCAGATTAAAAGGATGGTGGTGGATAGAGGAGAAGAGGAAAGAATACTTAAGGAAGTCCAAAACATCATGTGTTTAGGCTTGGGGTAGAGAGACAACTTAAAGATCAGCATGACTAGATTATGAACTGCATGGATAACAGTGGAGAAAAATGTACTTGGAGACCTATGTAACTTTTAGATTATATAAGACCTAATCAACGATGTTTGGAAATCCAGGCTTCATCTTAAGTAGGAGTTTTAAATAGGGATTTTGCATTTTTGTGAGATCAGTGTTGCATTTTTTGAGATCACTTTGGCTATAGAGCAATAATCTGGGGCCAACAAGATTATGTGCAGAGTTATTAGTCTGGTGAACATGTCTAGGCAAGTGAAACTGGTGTTCTCTTTCAGGAAGTAGGATTCTAGACAATTCTAGTCAAATAGAGGGGATAAGTACTTGGGGACTGCTGAGTGAGAAGAAGGTCACATAAATGAGAGGGATGAGTCATGAGTAAATCAGATGATGGCAACATTCAGAGAGAAAACAATCAGAGGATGAGTAGCAGATTTTCGAGGGAAAAGTCCATCTGTGTTGGAGGCACCTTTTGGATCTCCATGTAAAGAGGGTAGCTACATACATGTACTGGTCTGAAGGCTGAGGATTCATCTTAGAAATGGAAGAGAGTTTTTCTATCATCTCTGTGAAGATACATGTGTCAACAGACAAAATATACTATTAAGTGAGAATTTAAAATGATGAACTTTAGAAATTGGATAAAAGAGAAAGTATGGATAGGTGAATTAGGGCTGATCCTTAGAATATCACACATCATAAGCTGAAAGTCTCTCTCTAGGAGAAAGATGCTTACTTATTAATTTTGAATAAGCCATTGAAATTAGATAAATAAAAACAGTGCTACAGAAAGTGGCAATAAAGTTTAGTCAAACAGGTAGAAATCTGCTTCTTAAATTCACGAGCCATCAACTCATCCCATTTGTGGTGGTTTACGTAGCCAAATACTTACTCTTAGGGTCATCAATTCTGCAAAACAAGAAATGTGACAACTGTCAGAATAATATTTAACATTCATATAACTATTGTTTATTTAAATTATGCAATTTTATGTAAATGCAAGGCAAATTCAGCAATGTATAATTCTAATATGGTTTCTACAAAATTTTCTTTTTATCCTAAATAAGGTTGCTATTCGTCGTGCGAACGTCATAGATCTTAGAATTGGTGGCTCTGTTGAGATCGCTGACATTGAAATCAGTCCGGTGAGTAAATTACCTGTTTCTGTGACCAGTTTATGAATTTGGTGATTTTTATTTGTCATATGTCCTTAGTCAGCCCATTTATGTTTAAAATATTTTACTGTGTATTAGTATTTTTTATAAAATCAATATATATAAAATTAAAAATTAATATATGTCGTGTAAATGTGAGTGATGAAACATAATACTGAGTGGAGATTTGAGAATACCCCACCAAACACTACTACTACCATTAAAATCATCTGTAGGTTTCATTGTGATCCTATCCCTTATAAAAGATAATCACTTGCCTGTAATGGCACTGTGCGCGCGTGTGTGTGTGTGTGTGTCTATTTCACACACACATGTGTATATATACACACATATAAATAAATGTCTCAGCAGATGGTTATTTAGTTTTTTTTTTGTTTTTGAGCTTTTTAACTATTTGTAGCCTTTGTGAGTTATTTTTAATTAAATATTTTGTCTCCAACATTTATCTAATTTGGGTGTAAATGCATGTTATTTTTATAATTTTTTTTTAAAATAGAGTCTCACTATGTCACCCTCAGTAGAGTGCTGTAGCATTACAGCTCACAGCGACCTCAATCTCTTGGGCTTAAGTGATTCCCTTGCCTCATCCTCCCAAGTAGCTGGAACTACAGGCACCCGCCATAATGCCTGGCTATTTTTTGTTGTAGGTTGTTATTAATGTCATTGAACAAATGTCATTTGTTTAGCAGGCTGGGGTTGGGTTTGAACCGGCCAGCCCCGAAGTATGTGGCCAATGCTGTAAGCACTGAGCTATGGTTGCTGAGGCAAACTGCATGTTATTCATTGTCACTACTGATAGTTCTTTGTGTAGATATACTACATATAACCATGCCATTGTCTATCCAAACAGGTGTTTCTGGGTTTCTTTGCTAATAAAAACACTGTAGCTGTGAGCATTCATATGCATAGTTTCTGAGGTACATATACAAGAAATCTCTAAGATTGAAATTCCTGAGGCATAGATGTATGTGCATATTTGACTTACAAGATCTACAATTTCTTCTTTAGTTTACATTGCTTCACATTCCATTTCTCCACAAGTTATACTGTTAGATTTAATTTTTGCCAACATATGTATATATGTATGTGTACATATATGCATATGTATACATTTTTTTTTTGAGACAGAGTCTTGCTTTGTCACCTGGGCTAGAGAGCCATGGCATCAGCCTAGCTCACAGAAACCTCAAACTCCTGAGCTCAAGCGATCCTTTTGCCTTGGCTTCCCAGGGTGCTAGAATTACAGATGTGAACCACCATGCCAAGCTAATTTTTGCTAGTATGTTGAATATAAAATGGTAGTATACTGTGGTCTTGATTTGTATTTTCTGAACTCTAGTTATATTTGTATTTTGAATTATGTGTACTCTGATAAAATTTTGTCCTACAATTGATAGCACACACACACACACACACACACACACACACACACACTATACATCAGTTTTTTTGTTTGTTTGTTTGTTTGTCCAATCCTGTACAAATTAGATCTGGCCTCAACTGCCCAAAGAAACTTTTCCTGATTCTTCAAAGAAGCCCAACATGTTCCCCATTGTGATATTTACAAGATGTTACAAACATCTTATACTCCAGGAACACCTCCATCAGAGCAGTTACCATATTATTTTTGGGTTCCATGCCCTTTTGTTTTTCTCTTCTACTAGTACTGGAATGACTAGGATCATCTGGTCCTGAACTGAGCAAATATTGACAATAAAGAGGTCAGCTGGCAGCCTCAAGTAGTGCCTCACTGTTAGTCTGCATGTTTAATGGCAGCACCAAAACTCTAGGGTCTAGCTTTAAGCCTGTCTTTTACACAGTATTGAAGGTGTAAATCTAGATAAACTGACAAATACTAAGCTATCTTGTACAAGGCTAATTTGATTCCCAGAGATTAAATTCCATAGTATCTAGAATGTTTTTTTTTTTCCATTGCTATAGTATCTTGCCTTGGAAAATATTAGTCAATAGTGAGACTTTTATTATTTCTATTTCCCATCCTAAAGTCATTTGAGGCATGCATTGCCTGGGGCAATTGAATAATTCATAAAACCTTACATTAACATATTTTTCCATCTGCCCTTGTTATGTTGGATTTTTAGAGGTAGCCCCCCTTTAAAAATAATATATTAGCATCACTAGATATTTTCAGCAATACATTTATTAACTATATAATAAGGGCTATGGAATTGACCATGTCTCTTGATAACAAATAGGCAATTTTATTCAAATAAGCGGGTAAGCAAGGCCAGAATGGGATAAGAACAGTGATTTTTTTTTTTTTGCATTTATAAAACCTCAAGTTTTCATTATTCATTTCAGATTTTGTAGACTTCACATATAGAACTGGATTTATATTTTAAATGAAACTAATAGTACCTAGTTGTATTTAATACAGTATTTTCCTTCATATCAGAATAATGTTTCCTCAACCTCCTTTGGATGTTATATGTAATTCTTTAATTAAGGAACTCTAGGATATCTATAGTAACTCTACCACAAGGAGGAATCCTATAGTTTTGTGGTGTAAGCACATGCCTACTGTGTGATCTGGAGTTCAGATTATTAAAAAAACAGTCCGTATATATTTAAAGTAGGTGACGGGGTTATGGGTACAAAAATGAATCAGGTGTAAGGTCCAGTAGGAGAGACAGATATGGAAACGAACAAGCAGTCCATGTGATATCACAATGTGTATAAATATAAGGAACATAAGTAATCCTAGGCAGAGTGTGATTTATTGTAGTTTATAAGGAAATTACAAGTGAAAGAATGGCCTTTCTGACAAAAAGTATGCCAAGACAGAGAAGGTGAAGCATCAGGTATTGGTTGGAAATGACAAATCATACAGGTTAGTAAAATATTAAGTGACAGGATGAGAGGGGAATTAAAAGAGGCTAGAACATGAGGCAGGGACGGGTTATGGTGAGTTTTATTTGCCCTGCTAATGAGCTTTGACATTGTCCCATCAGTGGGGGAACCATCAAATTCAAAGATGGGAAGTTGTATGGTCAGATTCTCGATTACTTTAGTTTTGTCTTCATTATAGAGAGGAGAATTTGAGAAAGTCAAAATCTAGAAAGTAAATAAAAAGTGCTGAGTTATTCATTATTCATAGTCACATTAAGAGTAAGAAGTAAAGAAAGAGAAATAATTAATATAATTTGTTAACTTATTACGGATAGAAGGTGGAGGAGAGAAAGGAAAATGCGACTAATTTTTTTGCAGTTAATAATTTCCTTGATAAACACAACATTAAAAATTTTAGATTACATTTTCTATAAAATAATACTCTGCTTCTAATTATTATTTTTTACATTTTAGGATGTTTTTCATTTTAGTGGCATCTATGTCGGTGCTACCCATACCATTCCATTTGTAATAAAAAACAAAGGCATAACACGTGCCAAAGTAGGATTTAATCTAGAAGATTTTCCAGATTTTTCAATGGATTTTAAAGGCAAATCAGGTATATACTTTATGTTATAATGATATTATTGTAATAGCAACACCATTTTAAGTTGCTCTAAGGTATAATTGTTAAAAATAATTTAAGTCAAGGGCAATTATTTCTAAATGTTTTAATGACCTAAAGCATTTTTTCCTTATATTTTCTAACTCATCATGGTTTAATTTCTAGAAATTCATCAATAGTAATATCAAAACAGTTTGGCAATATATGACATATAACTGTGCTTATTAGTTGTTTTAATATAGTAACTTAAATATAACATATTGTAAAGGAAATTTTAGACTTGCCAGATAATCACTCATATTCCAGCAAGCTTGTGCTTAATATTTAGATTTGAGTGGTATGTGCTTACTTGCTTTTGGAATCACTGCCTAAAATTATCAAAGACATGCTCTAATAATATATTTAAGTATATACAGCAAAGGAAAATAAAATTATTAGTTGACCAATAATTTTAGATAAATTTCTTTGGAAAGTTCTTTATATATTTTACTCAAGTATTAGATATCTTTATGTTAAATTAGGTTTAAAGAAAATATGCATTTTCATAAGTATATTTCATATATTTACTCCAACTGTTGGCAAATGAATGCCCATGGTCCAAATCTAGCCTGACACCTGTTTTATAAATAAAGTTTTATTAGAACTCAAACACATCCATTTGTTTGTATATTGCATATAGCTGCTTTTATGCTATAATGGCAGAGTTGAATATTTGTGATAGAAACCTTGGCTCATAAAGTTTAAAATATTTACCATCTGGACCTTTAAAAGACAAGTTTCCTGACCATTGGTTTTTTCATTTTTTCTTCAATAAATATTTGTTGAATCCTATTTATAGGCAAGATACTGGATTTTGAGTCTATAATGGTAAGACATCTTAGATGTCTTCAATAAGTGAACAGTAAATTATCAGTGAGATGATGTATATGAACTTGTATTCCTTGTGGACTCAGAGGCATGAGAGGTGTTCTGGGTCCTCCATACTTCATCTTCACTGGAAGGGGAGTTGAGTCTCTCAGCTGTTCTTGGACCTAAGTTTTAGCCAGTTACTTGCCCTTGTCCTTTCTTTCTTTCTTTGTTTCTTTCTTTTTTATTGAATCATAGCTGTGTACATTAGTTCGATCATGGGTAACCTTGTCCTTTATTTCTTTCCACATTTGTCTGACTATGCTTTTGGAATTTCTGAGGTTATTTTATTTATTTAATGAGTTTACCATCTCTGTTTTGCTGCTCTGTTTTGCTGATTGAATGTATATTTGTTCTGTGTTTGTGTATCAGTTTTGCTGATTGCAATCAAGATATTAAGAGCAATTCTTTACCCAGTATCCTTAGGCACACCTGTAAATATTTCAGTAACTGTTTTGTGATTGTCATGAACATACTGATGAGGTTCCTCAAAATTCACATTTCCACATTAAATAATTGTTATAAATGTGTACCTGGCTCTAGTTTATGTGTACTTTTTCATGTCTTATAGGGAAATTCATAGACCCTGCAGTTCCTTACATACATTCTTTGGAAATAGGGGAAAATACGTCTGTGGAATGTGGCCTGGTATTTTCCCCCAAAGAAGTAAGTTCTCCTTTCTCTTCCTCATATTACTTGAGACTGAAGGAATTATGGGTAGTCCTAACCAAGAACTTAACAAAGATCATCTAAATTCTGTCTGTAAGGGAATCACTTTCAGACCTGTGAGCATGACTGTATATAACCTTTAAATTCAGTGAAATGACTGCTGGAAGTATCTGGCTTGTGCTTGCACAGTGCCTCAGGAGGAACAGAGGGCACACACAGGAGACCTATAATTGTGTGATCTTTGTTATGCAGTCTAGAAAATTCAAGATATAACATACTGTAAAGGAAATTTTAGACTTACCAGATAATCACTTATATTCCGGCAAGCTTATGCTTTAAAATTAGATTTGAGTGGTATGTGCTTACTTGCTTTTGGAATCACTACCTAAAATTATCAAAGACATGCTCTAATGATTTAAGAGGGCTTGCCAATTCCTGTTCATAATATTCTCTTGATGTACAAGGAGTAAGCAACACGACCACCACACAAACAATTAAAAAAAAAAAAAAAACACTTTCCACCTTTGCTTTCCTGGAATATGCCCAGAAGGAAAAGATATCATGATTCAAGTTTTGGGAATCAGCTCCGGTATGCTTTTGTGTCATAGATTCTGTAACGAAATTGCCAAGGTCCCAGCTTTTCTTTACCCATGGCATGGAGGGGCATTTTCCAGCATCTTTCCAAACCAGAATCAAACTTATATATGGCAATCAGAGTATAATATTTGTATGTCAAAATTTTTTTTTTATTTGCCCTGTTGAATATTTCCTTAGCTGTTTAGAAGCTTTTTAGTTTAATCAAATCCCGTTTATTAGGGCATTTTTTGGAGATCTTTTTTAATTTTTACATCGGCTTTACAGATAAATGTTTCCCTCTAAGAACTACTTTTCCTTTACCTCAAAAGGCTTGATGTATTGCATTTTCATTTTTACTCATAAAAATGTTTTGTAATTTCTTATATAGTTTATTTTTGAGTCATTGATTAATTAGGGTGTGCTGTTCAATTTCCACATGTTGGTGAATTTACCAAATTTCTTTCTATTAATGATTTCTATTATAATTTCCTTGTAGTTAGAAAACATGCTTTGTGTCATTTAAATCAATTAAAATTTATTGTGTCCTGTTTTATGACACTGTTTAAGTGATTTAACTGTATCAAGGTAAATCTTAAACAATTAAAAACTGAAAATGATTACATTTGGATTTGTGTGTGTAGGTTTGTGTAGGTGAAAGAAAGGGAATGCTGATTATTAAAAAATTAGCTCTGTAGGATTTTTTGAAGCATACATTCTTATGATTTTGGTTTTGGATTTTTTTGAAACATGCATTCTTATGATTTTGGTTTCTGAAAACTTGTAATTAGAAAATTGAAGTAATCTTTTCGCAAGTTAATATTCAGAAGCATTAAGGTGTGTCATTATTTTACACAATACCCACATCTTGCAAGTGCGTGTAAGTACATACACACACACACAAACACACATACACATACACGCACACATATACTTTACTTCAAGTGGAAGAAACCCTAAATATTGTGAAATAATTTAACCTATACGTTTGTAAATATGTTGAGACAAAGAATATATCTTTTCTTAATAAGTGTATATTATTATTTTGTATTTGCATACAATTGAAATGTATACACGCCCATTTTACTTATGAGTCACTGAAAATTAGAAAAATCTATAATCTAATTTAAACTTCGTATGTGATTTTTTTGGAGACTGTATCTGTAGTATGTTTTGAATTAAGTCACTGTTTAATGCTGTCAATAATTTGTACTTCTAAACCTATTACTTAATGTTTAAATTTTAACTCTTTTAGAATTCTAGAAATTGATTATAAAATTAAATTATATATGTTTACTGTTCTATGGATTGCCATACTTTGCTTAACATTCTGAATCATTCTACATTGACTGGATATTTTAAAGGGAGATTTACTCAGTGTATTGGATCATAATTCAATTCACCAGGGAGAAGAACACATAAAATCCTGCCCAGATAGCACACCCCGTCAGAATTTGTTCCTTAAATTTATACCAGCAAGGAAGACTGATTGTATGGTTTCCAGTAATTTCAAATACCCTTTGCTATACTTGTACCTAAGTGTAAGTTGTCTCTGTGTGTGTGCCTGTGTTTGGAAAGTAAATGGCCAATGAGTGCACACTTAGTTGACCTATGTAGCAAGAAAATGTGAAATCAGCAAGAAAGGAGTGATTTATTTTTAGTTATAATCCATTCCTTACTATACTGCACCAGGTTTAAGTAGAAGCAAAAATGCTGGTAGACAACTGCAGATGTGTTTGGCATCCTCAATTGGATTGGTTTGTGTACTCAAAGTCACTCAAGCTTTTCCTTTCCTGGTGGGCTACTCATAAGTCTTCTCGACTGCCAGTGCACCAAGTTGTACTTGCCTGTACTGTAGTCACTAGCTATGCACAGCTATTTAAATTAAAACTTAAATTAATAAAAATTAAGTCATATAGAAAAATGAGTTTTCCATCACAATACCCACTTTTCAAGGTATCAATATTCCTGTGTAGCTATTGTGTAATACAGAACATTTCCATCATGGCAGAAAGTGGGATTAGATAACACCGGTATAGATCTTTCCCTATTATTACTCTTACTTTTCTTGACGTTATAGCTCAGCGTCTGTCCTGTGGCACAGGTTGACTCATCTTCAGTGGCTCAGTTGTTCTGCAGCTGTGTGTAGCTGTCATCTCTGCTGCTCTGTGATGCCTTGTAGATTTTGAATATGAAGGAGAATTGTTCACTTTTTTCTCCCCCACCAAACTTTGCCCCCTAAAGGTTTGCAACCCTTTCAGTAAACTTTTCACAATGGTTATTCTGTATTGGTAATCTTTCTTTCAGCGAGGAATAATCCCTCAAGTATTAAAAGAAAAGAAGCTTGAATGACACCTACTTTTTTCTTTTTATTCAAAAGCATTTTTGTATACCAATACTGGCCTATATACTGAAATCTTTCTTTCATTAGAAACATTATTTTAAATTTGTAGTATTTTTCTCTTTAAATGACAACATCTGAGAAACACTTAGAACTTCATACATCATAAAATTTTCAAAAATTTCCTTCTTCGTTGACTAGGACAATGATAAGACTGATCTTCTTTTCTACGTATTACTTAGTTTCTATGTAAAATATTAAGTCTAATATTGTTATAGCTTGTTGAAGGGATAAGAATTCTTTGGGTGAAAAATCATAGAACCTTCTAAGTTTGCATTCTGTGTAATCGTTGACAGAATTTCTTTCTGCAGTAGGCCCTAGATCTCTTTCAAGAATGAATTCATGATATTTTCTCGTTTATTATATGAAAACATTCTTGATCTTTGTTTAGAAGTTTTCTCGTGACCCATCATGAAAAAAAAAAAAAAGATATTTTGAGCAGAAGATCACATCCTGTATAAGATACCTAGAATTACCTTTTTTTTTTTTTTTTACTGTTATTAAACCATGTGGCCATTGGGAAAAAAAAAAAAAAGAATGAATTCATGGACCATACAGATCAGTGATAAGATAGGATTTATTAGACAGAAAGGAATACGGAAGGAATGAAAGGCATCAAAACCTCTCCCAAGGGGAGAGACCCAAGTGGGAACTCCCTTGGGAGTCTTGTCTTTGGGGGTTATATACTGTTTGTAAATGGGGAGGTCTTGAGAATTACACGTGGACGGGACTTGGAAGACTGAAGACACTGTTTCAATGTTGATTGATGAATGAGTGTATTAAGAAGTGAATGCAGACTTTCTAAATTCCTCAGAACCCATAGGTGCTTCTGAATGCCTGAATTCCCTGAAGAAACTCTTTCTCCCACTTTGCTTTCCAAGGCTCAGGTTGGGCTTGCATGTCTCAATCATATTTGGTCATAATATTTTTATTTTTGTATTTTTTTATCTTAAAATAGTTTTGAGCAATTCCTACTGCTTTTCTGCCTTGAGAGAGTTCAGAGTTATGTAAAATAAAAGCAAGTTCCTAGAGTCAGTCCTCAAGTAGCCCTAGGCAGGTTAGAACAGACAAGAATAGTTTGTGAATAACGTCTGCTCTGCTTCATCCAAAACCAGCTTCCAAGCTTCCACACTGTGAATACAGGCTGCTATCTTCCAAGATCACTGCTGAGTCAGGGAGAGGGTGGAGAAAGGGCAAATATAATACCACAGAAATTTTCTACTGTTGTTAAGTTGCTTTATTTTCTTGATTCAGTGTTCACTTGATGGCTATGAATCCTTAACTGTTTTCCAGAGTTCTGACTATGTTGTTCCCCACAGTTTTTGATTGTTTTCTGATGTTTCAGTGAAGGAATGGACATTCTTATCTACCATTTGGCTAATTTGACTCTTTTTTTGTTTTGGTTTGGGCCCCAACCATCAAGACTGAATCTTCTTCTTCTCCTTTGTACAAACTTTGCTTTTTCAGAAAGGCTATACCATGGTATCTTTAAAAACAAGAAGGTAGCACTATATAATTACCAGGATTTTATATAGCTTGGAGTGTTTATTACTTTATGATTCATTTGACTAAGTGCCTATACCGTCATCCCATTTTGGATTTTGAAGACTTACATTTAAAAATTAGAACTATGAAATTCGCTTTAATTTTTATTCATTTCATATTTTAAAAATTTATGTAAATAACATTATCTTTCTGCTTTATGAATATTAATAAATGTATAAAGTTGCACAATAAATACCAAAATCAATATAGACAACACTTTCATCACCTTCTTTAAATTTTTCTTATGTGTTTTTATAGCCAATCTGCCTTCCAATTCTAGTCATTGGTAAACACTAACCGGATTTTCGTCCCATAAGTTTTCCTTTTCCAGAGTGCCATATAAATGAAATCATGCTATATGTTCTTTAAAGTCTGACTTCTGTCACTTGGCAGAAAGCATTTAAGGTTCTACACTAGTGTGTGCAACAGTAGTTCATTCTTTTAATTGTTGACAAGTATTCTGTTGTATGGATTTACCAAATTTTGTTATGCATTCATTATATAGAGGGCATTTGTGTTGTTTTAAATTTTTAGCAATTAAGAAAAGCCTCCTGGGCGGTGCCCAGCTCCCCGAGTAAGGCACCGGCCACATACACCGAAGTTGGCGGGTTTGAGCCCCGCCCAGGCCAGCTAAAACAACAATGACAATTGCTTACGCCCAAGAGTTTGAGGTTGCTGTAAACTGTGACGCCATAGCACTCAACCCAGGGCGACAGCTTGAGATGCTGCCTCAAAAAATAAAAAGAATAAGGCCCTTATAAATATATTTTATGAATAAATTTTCAATTCTTTTTGGTAAACATCTAGGTTCGGGAGTCATATGCCTTAGTTTAAAATATATACCTAATTTTCTAATAAACTAGGAAAATGTCTTCCAAAATGACTACAAATCTTTGCATTCCTATCAGCAGTGTATAAATGTATTAGGTGCTCATAAGTTATTTTTGTTTAAGCAGTTGTGATGGGTGTGAAGTGACATCTCATGTGGTTTCCAAGTGTATTTCTCTAATGTTTAGTGATAATGAAACATGTTTTCATATGCTAATGTGTCATTTGTTTATCTTCTTTTACCATTTTTTTCTTTACTTAATTTTTAAATGAGCTTTCAGTGTGGTTTACGTATTTTGTAAACATGTTAGATTTTTTTGTAAGAAATGTGCTCTTGGTTTATAATTTTATTTTATTTACAATGTCTTTAACATAATATTTTAAAAAAATTATGATACAAGACACTTTAGGAATTTTTTCTTTTGTAATTGTTCTTTAATTATCTCATTTAAGAAATCTTTGCCTAGCTCAGGTTTATAAAGATTTTCTTGTACATTTTCTTTCCAATGATTTATAGCTTTGGGTTTTATATTTAGATTTTTGGTTCATTCTAAATAAATAGGAATTACCTTTTTTTTTAAAGATTTTTATTCTTTGGAAGCAATTTTGTACTCATTAAAAGTGATCTTGTCTTTAGAAATAAGTTTCAACATCATAAGAAATTTTTATTTCTGAAAACTGTTTTTGTAAGCTGTTATTTTGCTAGATCAATAGTATCACATATTTCTCAAAGCAAAAAATTACAGGTCTAATGTATTTTTTATCTATCAGGTGGCAACATTTGACTTTACTATTCAAGTTCAAATTAATTTCTTTGATGCGTCCCAACACTATACTGAAATTGTGTCTTCTCCTTCAACTCTAAGAACAACACCACTTATTCGACCATGTTGTGTTCAAGCTATAGGTATGTACTATGAAACAGTCATTGTAGGTAGGCTTAAGGTTTACACTGAAGCTTCTAAATGTTCCAAAAACAAAAGAATATGATATTAATTTTACAGAATAGAAATATTAAAAGTTAAATTATTATGTGATTCTTCTGTGTCACTTAAATTATGTCTATGAATTTGAATTTTGGTAAACACATAAAACACAGATTCTCAGGTAAGTAACTTCCTATAAATATAAGATATAATTAAAGACAGATCAATTTAGTACTTTATTGTGTGATCAGTTTTCAAATAACTAAGTCAACATGTACATTAACAAAATTCAATGCGTTGAATATAAAATGAAACAATGACAATTCTATTTCAGATAATATTCTTATTCCAAAGGAACAGTTTACTAAAATTCTGTATACATGGAAAAGTGAATAAGTATATTGAAATTTTAAATTATTTGGTGAATATTTACTCACTTTCTCCATATATTCAAGGATAGCTATGCATACTATAGTTTTGACAAGCTTTGGCTTTATTTTCAATCATATTAGCTTAAATATTTTTCATGAAAAGTCATGTTTAGATTTTTTATAGTTCTGATATTAAGCTAAATTGTCATTAACCATAAAATAATGAGTTTTCTATCAGTTAATAATTTCATTTGGCAGGTAGTAAGAGAAGGCTCACAAAAATAGCATGTACGTGATAGAAATTACTTCACTTTCATTTATAATACAGAAGTAGGAATTCCTTAGTTGAGATAGAGGCTCTATGAAGTTAATTTTTTTCCTCAGTTTTAAGAAATTACAGGGTGTCTGATAGGTGGCCCTTAAAATTGCCATACATAGGGACATGGCAAACATGTAGAGAATATTTTGTAAATGTTTTGTAAAATTTTTTAATGCATATTTAATAGACACGGGGACATTAAGCTACAATTTCGCATTTTTTCTGCATATGATGAGTTTGGAGAAGAACTTGGGGACAACCTGCATTTTGGAAAAGAAAATAATCATTGTTTAATTTTGTTTTCTGAATTAAGTAGAAAATATTTCATAAAAATAAAATAAAATTTGCTTATTTGACAATTAAAAATTAATATGGTATCATTAATGAAGACTGGAAAATGTGGAAATAGAAGAAAATCATCTGGAATTGCCAATATGCAGAGTAAACTATTCTTAATATTTTAATATCATTTTCCTTTTTTTATTCTATACATTTCTATACATTGATTTTCTTTTTTCTTTTCCTTTTTTTCTTACATTGCTTTTCTTAATGTATTTTGAATATATTTGGAATCTTACTGCTTATGCTGAATTTAAACCAGCTCTATTAAATCTTTTTTAAAATTGTGTTTTTTTACTTTAATTATTAAAATAATATTACTTTTAATTATTGTGGGAACAGAAAAGTTATTTATCTTCACAGGGTACATGTGATGTTTTTATGCAGGCATACAATGTGAATTAATCAAATCAGGGTAGTTGGGGTATCTATAACCTCAGGCATTTATCACTTTTTTGTCATAGGAATATTTCAATTCCATTCTTTTAGTTATTTAAAGCTATACTCTTATTGTTGATTATAGTCACTTTGTTGTGCTATCAAATAGAAAATTTTCCATTTTATCTAACTATATTTCTGCACCTATTAACCATTCCCACTTTATCTCCCCCCTCCCCACCTTCCCACAGCCATTCCCAACCTCTGGCAACTGTCATTCCATTGTTTGTCTCCATAAAATTTTTTAAAAAATACTTAGCTCCCACATGTTAGAACAGAAGAGGTTTGTCTTTGTGTGCTTGGCTCATATCACTTAACATAATGTTCTTCGATTCCATTTATGTTATTTCAAATGACAGGATTTGGTTTGTTTTTGTGGCTATGTTATGTTCCACTGTGTTTATGTACCACGATTTCTTTTTCTATTCATCCATCAATGGACATTTAGGTATATTCCAAATCTTTGCCGCTATGGATAGTGCTATGATAAACATGGGCATGCAGATACCTTTTCTATATACTGCATTCCCCTCCTTTGGACATAGATCATCAGTAGGATTGCTGGGTCATATGGTAGTTCTATTTTTAGTTTTAATAGAAATTTTTACTCAGTTGAAATAGCCCCTTATTATATAAAATAGCACTAGTAGTTATTGTAGAATATTTAATCCAGTAAGTGTTTTCTTCTAAGTTACATAAACATCATCATAAGCATTCAGGTAGAACTTTCTTTTGCCTTCTTATAAATATGGTAGTAGTGAAAATTTTTTTGTATAACACTTTTTCCCTTTTTAAATTTCAAAAGAGAGATTCTCACATTGGACTGAATTAATTCTAAAGTATATACATGTTCAAGGCTTTAGTTTATTTTTTCAAGGGCTTTGTAAAGAGTTGTACTGTTTTAACCCCTCCCCAGTATAAACTCTTACCACTATTGAATTAAAGAAATTGAATATTTTTCTAAATGATTAAAAATACTTTATTTCAATTTACAGTTTTTCATTGCTCATAAGGATGAAAATATATCTTTTCTATTAATCATATGTTTTATATAAATTATCTGTTCATATACTTCACCTTTATCACTAAGGTTTTGTATTTGTCTGGTAGAGTTGAGTGAACTCTTTATTTATATATTTTTTCATGTTTAACGTGAATATTTTTCAAAATTTGTTTTTTTGCCTTTAGTTTTATTTATTTGTCAATAGATAGCTCTATTAACCTTATGGTAAAAGCTAATTCTCTTTTCCTCTGTGATTTCTAATATTGTTTTAAAAATTAAAATATCTGGAGTGTTGATAGATATGTAATTCTGTGCTGTTTTCTTTCTTTCTTTCTATTTTTAATGATTTAAATATTTTTTCAAAAATTTATATAGTTAATTATTAACAGATATTATTCCACATTCACACAGGGTTAAGCTGTGAAAGCAGGCTTAATTGTATAATTTAAACAAAAGTAAAATTTTCTAATGATTAAGATGATTAGTAGAATCATGTAGAAACATAGCATTTCTTTCTGGGGAAGCCGAGACCTGTCAAACACAGTCTCCAAACTGCTCTTTTCCCCCTCCTTAGAATTCTTTTTGGGTTTGAATTTACAGGTGAGTTTTTAAATTTTTTATTGTATATACTTAAGATGTACAATATGTTTTGTTATACATATACATAGTGAAATGATTTCTACAGTCAAGCAAATTAACATATTCATCATGTCATATAATTGCCTCTTTTTGTGGCAAAATTACTTAATATCTACTCTTTTAGGAATTTTCCAGTATGTAATATAATATCACTAATAGTAGTCCTCCTGTACTTTAATTTGCTTTTCATGACATTTTTAGTAAACCTCATTCTCAAAGAATGCCATTTTGCTTGGTGCTTTTCATTTTTGTAATTTCAGATTAATATGAGAGTACAGATGATTAGGTTACTTTGTTGCCATTTTGTTAGGCAATGTTCAACTTGTAGTTGAGCCCTTCACCCAGGGAGTGTGCTGTCTACCCTTACATTGTGTACATTGGGTGAGAGTTTACCAACTCTCTCTCATTTTTGTATTCTTAGTAGTTACATAGATTCGAAATGCCTATGTAATAAATGTACACACTCCACCAGTCATGCTCCATAAATGACTAAATTCTGGGTATTTTGATAGATCATTTAGGCAGATAACATATGAATATCAGAACCTTATTTGGATCAGTCCACTGGCCAGTTCCATTTCTATGCTAACGGAGAGGTCTGTTCTAATCCATCTTTCCCTCAGCCATTACCTCGGTACAATGGCTTGATTCATAAGCCATTCATAACCTTTTTAATTCACAAATGCATGCATTCATTTTTTTTTTTTTGAGACATAGTCTCACTCTGTCACCCTGGGGAGAGTGCCACAGTGTCATTATAGTTCACAGCAACTTCAGTCTCTTGGGATCAAGTGATCCTCTTGCTCATGTTTTTCTTTTTTAGTATTGACAGGGCCTCGCTCTTGCCCAGGGTGATCTCCAACTCTTGAGCCCAAGCATTCCACGTGCCTCAGCCTCCTAGAGTGCTAGGATTACAGGCATGAGTCACCACGCCTGGCCCATGATTTCATTTTTAAATTAGTGTAGTGCTAACAGTACTTATAACCCAGAACTGCCGTCCCCTGTTCCTCTCCTTTCACTTTATCTTGCGCCACAGTGTTGGTGACTGTCCTCATAATTTATCTCATGAAGACACTATTTAATGACAAGCTTTTTTCTTCACTTTCAACTTTAACCTCACTTCTTTATTTTCCTAATATAATTAATACCTTAAATTTCAGTTAAAGTTTTACTTGAAGTTTTAGTTATTATAGCAATATATTGTTCATTGCCAGGCCAACTAGTACACTGTGCACAGTTATTACATTTCTTTTCTTTCAACTTTTTTGTTTTTCTCCTGACATTAATAATTACTTAATTGTCCTTGACTATTTGAATCATCCTCCAAAGCCACATGCTGTATAATAAGCTTGCCAGGATAATAGCCCATATGCTCTGGTCTGTCAGATTACTTATTTTCTTAAAACAACATTCCTGGAGTACATACAACTCCTGCTCCAATATGGACTATATACTTTTTTCCTAAGGCAGAAATAATTTATGTAAACTTTACAGAACTCAAAAACATGAATTTCTTTCAATATTTCCTTTCCAAAATCATTTTCTCTTTCTCATATAACAATTGGTTGTATTTTTCACATTGTGCATTATGTTATATATTAATTATCTTACATATTCTCTCAATGCTATTTTTCTCTTTTCTTACATTTCCCAGAATATTTTTCTGAGTTGACTTTTATGTCTCAAAATATTATTTTTGGCAGTTTTATACAAGCAAGAGTTCCTAATATTTACTGATTGCTTCTTTATAGATAGCCACTTTTTAGAGAAAATAATACTTTTTATCTCTACTTATATTATGATAATTTCTTTGATATTTTCCTTCATTGATTTCATCCTCTCTATTTTTGTAGAATTATTTTCATTTATATTTCACTATGTATTATATATAACATTGCCTAGTGATCAGGATACCAGAGAGAAATGAATGTTTTAATTTGTGGAGTGGGGAGAGATCTGACATGTTAGTGGGTGAATCTTTAATTTTGAGTGGCTTAGTTTCTTCAAAAAATAATTCGTTAATAATCTGTAACAGAGGAAAATAGAATTCTTTGCCTAAATGAAATAAGACTCTGTAAATAGTGAAATAATATGCCAAAACATTGCTTTGCTTTTGAAGTGATAAGCAACCTGTTAGTTTCACTAATTATACCCGATCGCCAATTTGTAAATATAAAGGCCATATTATATGTACCATTTTTGTATATCTGCCATAACGTTGTCTTCCCTAGGATTTCTCATGAAAGGTTTTAGAGTGACACAAATGAATGCTATCCCGCAACTATCTCCTATCCCACATTTCCTGACCCTCTGCCAAACGGTTAGTTCCTGTGATATAGTAAAAAGGCACACAAGGCATATGCATTTTGGGAATTGGAAGCTAGTTTCTTTCCATTTACTTATTTTCCTCAAAGCTTATGAGACCCTTTATCTTCCATTGAGAATTAAAAGTGTCTTAGAAGTTTCAAAAATATAGGTTTTTCCCAGCAGGATATAATATCTATAATGTGGTATTTTTAGAGACACCCTTATTCATAATCTCTCATAGAATAGCCATTTACTCTCAGAGCTTTCTTTCTTATTTTATTGAGGAAATGTTATGTGATATACCATCTGTATATTTTCTCTGTATTCCCATCATTTGTCCTTCTGCATTTCTGTTCATTTCTGCATTATTCACACTCGAGTGTGGAAATCAATTTAGTTCCGTTTACTTTTTTCATAGCGCAATATTAAGTACTTTTTATACCTTTTTATTGTCTCAAGGGTAATTTTTCTATTTTACTTATAATTAGTTACCATTGAAAAAATTGTACAAAATGGAACTTTGTAAATGTGATAAACAAAGGTAGATTAAAAGCATTTTCAAAATGTAATTTTATTTTTTCTTTGGGAATATAAAAACAAAAACACATTGTATTTTCATTGTTTTCTACTTAAAAGTACACAAACTAATGCCTATATTTTTATACCCATTGATATTTTATCAATATATTTCTTTCCTCTCACAGTACTACGAGCACCATTGCTATTATCCAGCACTGAGTTTGAATTTGAGATACCGTTACATGAGCTGGAATCTAAAAGTAAGGCAGGAAAACATGAGGTATGTATAGATAAGTGGTACAATTTACAACTTAAATAGTGGGTAATTAAGAGCTATTATCTACAGTTGACAAAATGAGATATAAACATATTGCTTAAAATTACCAGGTGACTAGTGAAACAATTAAAATAATACAAATATCCAAAAATGGGAAGTGAGGAGAAGTTGGGACGGTAGTGCCAATGAGTTAAATCCTCATCTTTTCTAGAGGGCAGTCAGGAGACAGTATCTGAAGCTGACAAACCATGAAATAGCCACCGGCAGGCAGAATGATGACCCTAAAGATGCTTAAGACCTAATCTCCAGAATTTGTGGATACATGATCTCATATCATAAAAGACAATGTGCTGATGTGATTGTGGTTAAGGACCCTGAGAAGGGGAGATTATCCGGCATTGTGTAGGTCATCCTAATGTAATCACAGGAGTGGTTAAAAACAAAGACCCTTTCCTAACTGTGCTCAGAGGGGGATGTGATGACAGAAAAAGGGTCCCAGCGATGCAGTGTTGCTAACTTTGAATGGAAAGGAAGGAAGCCATCAGGCAAGGGATGCAGCTGGCTTCTCCAAACTGGAAAAGCAATGAAGGGTACTCTTCCGTAGAGCCATCAGAAGGGAACACAGTTCCTGCCAACACCTTTAACTTAATACATTTATATTTTTGTAAAATGCTCATTTGAGTTAATTTGTAATGGCAGCAATAAAAAATTAATGTAAGCCAGCCGTATCAGTGTCATATTTAGAACAAGGTTATTCTAAATGAAAACCCAAATCTGAATTGGCTGAAAATGGTTGGCAAGCAGAACTGTTATGAGTTGAGTGGGTCAACTGCTGTTTAATAAGCATTTTTGAACATTTTGTATAAGCTTCATACATGTATCATTTTGATAAATAAAAAGAAAAAATAACACAGGACTAAACATAGTAAACAAACTAATCATTCTCATAATTACAGGATACAGAAGGTACATAGTATTTTGGAGATATAACTTTTCTTCATTTTAGAATGCAAAAGCTTGGCATTCAAATGTGTAGTATGATTTTGTGCCCACATTCCATATTTTAAAATACATGGTTTTCTTTGCAATGTGTAAATTAACTTTTTATAGTTAGGGTATAAAAATATTAGAGCTCAATTGATGCTTTCATACTTAGAGGCACTGGGAGTAAAATTGGCTTATATTTTATCCTATATTGTTTTAATTAATCAAGCTTTAGAAAGAAATGAAGTACGTATTTTGTTGTAGTGACAATCGCATGGCTTGTTCTATACTCTTCAAAAATTTTTTAATAAAAAAACCTGGTTGATCATTTCATTTTAATAAGATGTTACATGGGAAAGATTAATCTGCATGTAAATCATGGCCATAATTCCAGATTTACTGAAATGTTACAAAAACAGTACATTGAATAAACCCAACTTTTCCTAATTCTCACACCTTACACAACCACAGAGCATTTTGCAACCTGAGAAATTAACATTGGTTCAATATTATTAACATTAACAACAAACTCTAATTGGAAGGCAACTGTTTTTCATTAATGTCCTTTTATATACTCCTGGGGTCCAGTCCAGGATACTATATTGTAATTAGTCTCCTCTAAAATGTGAAAGGCTTTCAATCTTACTGACTTTTTATGACCTTCATAATTTTAAAGATGATTTGTCCGGTATTATTTTCAAAATGTCCTTTAATTTTAAGTTGTCTAATGTTTTTCACTTGAATAGGCATAAGAATATTACAGAGGCAAAATATCCTTTTTATCATATGATATGGAGTACATAATATCAGAATGACTCATCATTAGTAATATTTATTTCTCCACTGTATAGTTACTATTTTTCTTTTTCCATATTCTATACTTGGCAAGTCAGTTATCAATTTCAGTTTATACTTCATGGAGCAGGAGTTTAACTTTCATTTTCTGGAGGGAAATATCTATATACATCATTTGGAATTTTTCTTTAAGAGTAATTATTCCTCAAATTTATTTCATCACTTAATATATTAGTGTGAACAGATATATTTATTTTATGTTTTCAGTTATAATCCAACATTACATTATTGATTTTGTTGCTAAAATTGTTTCTGCTTTAACCATTAGGAACTCTGTTAGGTTGGACCTAGGACAGGTTCCCATCATTGTGATTTTTAAGCATTTTCTTAATTACATATTACCAAATGTTTCAGGCTTATCTTTTATTTTGCTTTCTCCAGCTCTAAAGTCAGTAGTATTCCAAGAAGCCTGAATAACTTTTATATAGTAAAATGACATTTAGAAACCAAGATTTAGGTATTGAGTGTGCTATTTGTAACTGGGTTGTCACGGATTCTGGGCCTCTCAGTAGATAAAACCAGGGAAGATTTCTATGTGTACTAACCCAGATAGAAACATAAGTATATAATTATCTATCCATCCATCCATCCATCTGTTGGACATGAGTTCATACTGAAACTCATCTAGCACTGTAAGCTTTATTCCAATTTTTCTCCCTTACTCATTTTTAACTGTTTTCTCTGACAATGAGAAATGAAATTTGCCTCTCTCTCTCTCTCTTTTTCAGTTGATTTACTTTTTATTACTAGTTTACAAGTAAAGAAATTTTAGAATTGCTAGTCTGTAGCCCACTAGAAATGCTAACACGTTTACAGCCTAGAGAACATTGTTCATACACAGTTATTTTTTGTCTTCAGGTTTAGAATTTCCAGTTAAAACAGTTTTCCAAAGTTACTTAGGTCAGTTGCTCTCCACCTACCACTAACTTCAGTGGGTTGAGGTTATTGGACACACTCGTAATATAGTTTGTCATAGTCTAGAATCCATTTTGGGATCCCTAACATCTTGGTTGATTGTTTTAGATTTGGATAATTTAAGTTCACTCTTTGTAGCACACAGCTCTTTGGGTTTTGAAAAATGCACAGAATTACATATGTATCACATAAGTGCCATACACAATAGTTTCACCAGACTAAAAAATGTCTGAGTGACCCCTTTGCAATTAAACTACTCCTGCTTCCACTCACACCTAGCAACCACTATTTTCTTTCATCCCAGTAGTTTTGCTTTTGCAGAATAACAGGCAAACTTAATTATACAATATGTGGTCACTTGGGTCTGAGTCTTTAGCTTATAAAAGTATAATTAATATCATTCATATTTTTGCATGAATTAATACTTTACCTATGTTATCAGTAAATTGTATTCCATTATATGAATGTAGCATATAGTTTGGTTCTTCATTTATTAGTTGAATGAAATCTTGTTTTGCTTTGTTTTTACTCCCAGTATTTGGAGATTAAGAACAAAGGTATTATAAACATTCACCCCTAGGTTTTATATAACCATAAATTTTCAATTCACTTAAGTAAATACTTAGTAGTGGTATTTCTGGGTCATGTGGGAGGTATGTTTAGCATTATGCAAAACTGCCCAGCTGTCTTCCAAACTGCCTATAACATTTTGTATTTTCACCATGAATGAATGAGGGTTCCTTCCTTGCTACCTACCATAGCTATAATAATAATTTTATTTTACTGCGGACTATAACTTTTGTGAATATTTCATAATTTTTTATAGGTTGTGAATATATTTTATGCCCCTTTGTTTGCCTGAAGTCACTTTTAAAGCATTTTTATCTATTACTAGCATTTTTAATGAATTGACTTTGTGCATAGCATCACCAAGTTGCTATCGTATTACAAATAAGTTTTATATTGCCCATGTAAATGTTTACTTTTTCTCTACTCTTTAAGTGTGAGCGGATTCTTGCAATGGAAAATATTTCAAAGCACGAGGTGCAGTGGACTTTGGATTTTAAGAGCACGAGCAGACTATTCAAAGAAGGAATATTTAGGTTTAGTGCACTGAATGGGACTCTGAAACCACGAGAGAGGGCAATAGTTTCTATACTTTTCTGTCCAAGTAAGTACCTTTCTCCTATATTTGTGTTTATACTTTTAATTTATCCTTCACACATTAAATTATTTTATCATGTATACAATATTTTAGATTATTTGATGTTTGTTCCTTTTAATTTTAATAATTATAAATAATGTAATTAGATATTTAATTGACAAATATTCTATAATACATATTCAAAGTATGCAATGTGATGATTTGATGTATCTATACATTGTGTAATGATTATCACAAACTAATTAATTAACATATTCATCACTCATGTTTTACATTAGATCTCTAGGCCTTGTTTTTCTTATAACTGAAAGTTTTTACTCTTTGATCAACATTTCCCTTACCTTCTAACCCCCTAACAGACTATGCCTTATACTTTGCTTCTTTGAGTTTAAATTTTTAGAGTCTACATATGTAATACTATATGGTATTTGTCTTGGTGTGTCTGGCTTATTTCACTTAGAATAATGTCCTCTAGGTTCAATCATTTTGTCCCAAATGGCTGGATTTCCCTCTATGATATCACTGGCTAATATTCCATTGTGCATACATATACCACATTTTCTTTACCCGTGATTGGGCACTTACATTATCTCCATAATTTGGCTATTGTGAACAATGCTGCAGTGAATGTGGAAGTGCAGATATCTTTTAAAGATACTCATTTCATTTCCTTTGGATATATTCCCAGAAATGAAATTATGGGATCATATGGTATTTCTATCTGTAATTTTTTGAGGAAACCTCCCAGAATTTTGCCTATCATATTCAGCCACTATAGTGGAATGTGCTGCTTCATATTTTTAGATTCATTAATTTCCCCAATTCCCAATATGGAAGACACCCTAAATTAGAGTCAGCACAAATAGTCATCATGAGAATTAGGATTGTAGTCTCTTGTGTATGCTATTGGTCCTCTCCAGATTTTATTACTGGGCTTTTTTATCCATCTCTCAATTGTGAATGTTGCCTTCTGATAGGTTGTCTCTGTCCCATTTTACACAGTTACTGCTCTTGGCTAAAGGCAGATACCTCCTACAGAGATGCATAGGAGGTTAATCCCCACCACCATCACCACCACCACCTCAGGTGGCCCATCCATGTACAGGGTCTTTGATGAATTTATATCCTGTAACTCCCAGTGGGATTAGGTCAAAGCTAGACTGCTAAAAACACAACTTTTCATTGCTATTTGCTCTGCCCTGTACTGTATCTCTTCTTTAGCAATGGGTTTTTCATAAAATTACTTACATCAGAATCCCAAGGACACTAAGTTTTACACATGTAATAATCTAGATAAAATACCCACAGCTAGCTCTGCTTTCAATAAAAAGATATAGAACCTATTATAATTTCAAAGGCTATTAGAGAGTTTATTGAGATGTGTGTTCTCTCTTGATAATATTCTATTAACACCATTTTGTGAATGTGATATTGTGCTGTATCTATTAACATGGCATTGTATAATCTCTTTAGTTTCATGTGTGAGAAACAGTACATAGCATATTGTGATTAAGTTTAAAAATATCTAATTTTTTGCCTCTGTTTTAATCTTTGAAAATATATTAACTATTCTATGCATTCTGAAATTTGCATTTAAAAAAATTAGGTTACATTATATATTTCTGTAGTTTATTTGCAGTTTCTGCCATGTTCTGCTTTTAAAAGAAATAGCACAAAGGCTATTCCAGTTAACACCACCATCCATATTTCCGTTCAAAGCTGCTTTATGTCCCAGTTGACATTGATACTCAGATAAAATGTATTGGAGGATCTAGAAGGAAATAAACATTTCCATTTGAGTTTTCTTTCGGTGTGCAGTTGAGCCTTTGCAATCAAATCTATGCTTCTTCTTTAAGTTCCAAACCTAACTCTTAAGAATGAAACATGCATGTAAACACCTTTCTATAACTTACATCTCAAATGAGAGAGAAGATACTCCTCAGCTTAAAGATGGGTAGCATTGAATCCTTAGAAGTCTGAGGTTACACAAGGTACTCCTTTCTCCATGGCCCTAGAAACCTTTAAAAGGTCTGAAACCCAGGAATAATCTCAAAGTAGCCCTTTCAAAATCCAGAATTCAGTAAGTGTCAAAACCCTGCCTAACTCTGAAACTTGATTTTTTTCTCCCCTAAAAAAGTTTTAACAACATAAAATTAATCAAATTAAATTGTTCTTAAAGAGTTTTAATGTGTTAAATACATAAATTTTGTTATGACTCATTTTATCTGATCTAGGTATAAATAAGGTCTTTTATTTTTCACAGTCTTCCAGTATTCATTCGTCACTGTATTATGGTATTAACAGGAAACTCATTGTTTTCCTGTTCATCCTCTCCTTCTCTCTCCAGCCACCTCCCTTTTCCCAAGAATCCTAAATGATTTGATCAAGTAAAGGCATTCAGTACAGAGAGCCCTACTGGGTCTGATGAATTCAGTGAGCCTGTTGCTTTTGCTTCTGATTCAAAGTGTCAACTTTGAACATGGTCCTGCATCTGTCATTGCCTGTTGTAGCGATAACCCTTGATGGCCCTGATCTTTGCCAGGCCACACTGATGTCCCATTTTGGAGTTCTAAACTATCAAATTGAATTTACAATCACCAAGTCATAGTTTCCCTATGAGACACTGTGCAGGGGCATTGGGCGGGGGTAAAGAGTGTCGGTCACTCAGCTGTAATGGAAACTGTCCTCAGAAACTAGCCTGCAGTTTCATTTGTTGAGTCCTGTTCTCCAACACAAGCTGCCTTTCTTCATATTAAGCTGCCACGTGGGAATTGCCTCTCCTTTCTCACCAAGTGAAATTGACAGCCTTTCCCAAACTTAAAGATCTATAAGGAATTGCGTTTCTTTCATCTCAACACATCCCTGTCTCAGTAGTTCCCTGGGGTCTTTACCATAGTCATCTGACTTCATCTTTATACTGCACGTACTAAAGGGATGGTAGCTTCTACTAAAACACAGAAAACAATTTTAAAAAGAAATCTTGTGCTGCTTTAGCGAGATATCTCAAAATAATGGAAATCTAATTTGAGAAGATTTGCTCCATTCCTGGATAAGGTGCCCTTGAAAATATTTTCTTTAAATAACACCTTGTTACATGTCTTAAGTTCTTCAGCAAGCTAAATTTATTTTTTGGATAATCTGTTCTACTCTTTTTATGTGGTAATGTCATAGTGCATTTTAACATTTAAGAATATTTAAACTGTGTAAATTTTTGTGCATGTGAAATAATCTAAAATCCTTTTTTTGTGGAAATTTTTTATTTATTAGACTATCCAAAAAAGTACACTATCAATATCCCCATACGTTTAAATGACAATCCAGTTTGCTATCGAAAGTTACGTCTGATTGGAGAGGTAAAATCACCCAAGTTACTATTTGACCCTCCGATTATATTTTTCACACCTGTTCCTCTCAACGTCACGACTGTAGTGGATATTAACATCTTACCTCAAAACTATTTCAGGTAAATACTTAATGGGAGTTTACCACATCTTTTTTATGTACTTTGTGTTTGTGTCTATGCTACGTAATAGTTATAAATAATGTCTGACTTCACATAGTTTGGAAAAAAACTATGAAAATATTTAACTGAACATTGAAATTTAAAACTACTCTCAGCCCCTCTTAGTTATCTTACGGTTGGTAATTGAAATTACTTCCAAGGTTTTTTTTGGTGTTTCTATCTGCATGGTATACAAAGCAAGCCTAAACATTCAATGTATTAGTTTTCATTTGCTATGTAATAATTTACCACAATTTAGCATACATTCACACGACATGAATTAATTATGTCACAGTTTCTGTGAGTCAATAATCCTGGTAGGCTTAGCTGTAGCCTCTGTTCACTGTCTCAGTGGCAGAAATTGAGATGCTGGCTAGAGCGTCAGTCTTACCCGAGCCTCACTCTTCCTCTAACCTCTCAGGTTGTTGGCAGAATTAATCTCCTTGTCTTATACATCTAAGGTATTATTTTTTGACAGGGAATACTCAGATATTAGAGTCCACCCTCAAGTCCTAGCCATGTGAACACATACTTACAATATGGTGTCTAACTCATTCAAGGCCAAAAGTATACCATCTATCAGATTTCTCTATCTCTGACCTCCAATCTTCTTTTACGATCTCATCTGATTACGTCATACTTACTCATAATAATCTTCCATTTGCCTTACTCATTCAATTAATTAGACACCTTGATTACTTCTTAAAAGTTCCTTTACCAATGTCATATCATGTAAGTTAAGCATGGAAGTGATACCCTATCATTGTTAAAGGTTTCATCCACACTCAAGGGGTACAAATTGCACAGAGTTGTATAGCAAAAGGCAGGATTCTGAGGGTCATCTTAGAATTCTGCCTATCACATTCAGTCACTATAGTGGAATTTAAGCTGTTTTTATTTCTTTAGATTTACAAAAAAGCCAAATTCCTGATATAGAAGATGCTATAACTTAAAGTCAGCACAATCATCATGAGACTTAGATCTTAAGTAATTCAGATGTTGGAATTAGCTGACAAGGAATACAAATAACTTTAGTTTAAACAATAAACTATAGCATTACAAAAATTAGTAATTAGCATGAGATTATACAATAATAGATTTGAAAAGAAATATATCTATTAAAAGTTTAAGTAGTGTGCAGGGTAAGATTTTAAGTGCATCCACCAAAATTTAGACTATGTGTAACTACCGAAAGAGACAAAAACATAACCTTAGTTAACATTAAAAATGAAAGAGAGAAAAAGAGAACCATGCTAAAAAGAGCAAGAGAAAATCAAAATAAAAATGATAGAAACAACTAAATAGATGAAATGTTAGGGTGGAAAGCTCAGTAGATGCTCTGTGTGGATAAGAAAATACTTTCTCTAGACCAAGATTAGCATTTAAAGGAAAAGTTTATTTTATCTTTTGGAAGGAGGAAGAGTGGGGAAAGAGAGAGAGAAAAGACAGCAAGGAGATGGCCTGGCACCCCAAAGCAGGAAAGGAAATATGCTCATTCTGAGGTTCAGTGGCTAGTTGAATTTAAGGGGGAAGCAAAAAGAAAAAACAGATAATTCCAGCCAAATTCACAAGATATTGTGGATGTGAATGTAGTATCCCTTTTTTCCTCTGGCAAGGTTGAAGACAGACTTTTTACAGGTGTTTCCAACCCTGAAGCCCAATGTTCATACCCCATTATTCATCTGGGAGCCATAGCAACAAATTCTAAAAACACATTTAGTCAATAGGTCTAATAATTGTAAAGAAAATTCACATTTCCTTTTTGTCTATTGAGCTTCTCAGTTGTGGCCAGGCACAGAGTCTCACACCTATAATTCTAGCACTCTGGGAGACCGAGGCAGGAGTATTGTTTGAGCTCAGAGTTCGAGACCAGACTGAGCAAGAGCAAGACTCCTTCTCAACTAAAATAAGTAGAAAAATCAGTGTGGCATTGTGGCAGGCACCTGTAGTCCCAGCTTCTCAGAGGCTGAGGCAGGAGAATCTCAAGAACCCAGGAGTTTGAGGTTGCTGTGAGCTAGGCTGACACTGTGGCATTCTAGCCTGGGGCAACAGAGTAAGATTCTTTTCTCAAGAAAATATTATAAAAGTTGTGATTCACCTGGAAGCTGTCAGAGTTCTAAAATCACAGTTTAAAATAAAAAAAATAGATAAACATCAAATTGAAATAATAGGGAAAAATTAACTAGTCTGTCATAATTATAGGTTATTAAAACACACGTTTTAGGTATTTATGAGTCCAGAAGCCAAAATATTTGAACAGTATATTCAAAAAGCTTCATTCATACAACAAGTATAAAATATTGCACTTTACAGTTACAGAATACCCAATGTTCTCAATCAAACATTGGGTACTTACAAAAATTGATGATGTGTGACTCTATAGTTATAGTTCAAGTCTCAAAAATTATAAAGAATTGACATCATATAGGCTATATTCTCTGATAGTAAATGTAATAAATTAAAAATCAATAAAGAAAAGATAACAAGATCTTCCATGAGTTAGGGAATGTTCAAACAAACTTCTATAGAAATTAAAAGAAGAAATCATATTGGATTTTACAAATAAGTAACAAATGCCATATATATCAAATCATGAAAACAGCAGCATTCATTAGGAGTTCTAAGTGTATAATGCAATCAAGTACTATTAACACCATCTGGATATTAGAGCTGAAAACTAAACTTGAAACATCTACAGGGACTTCTACTGCTTTAGACAATTAGGTCTGAATCATTATTAACTATATCTGCTATATTAAATAAAGACCAAAATTTCAGGATTGACAATTAAAAAAAAACTTAATGGAGTATAGCAAAAATTGTACTCAGATGTAAATATATAGCCTTAAATACTGATAGTAGACAAATACAAAAGAATTGGAAATTTGAAACATTCAACTTAGTAAGAACAAAAAAATAATTGAAACCCATGGACTGTGGAATGATAAAATGATAAATAAAAATTAAAGAAGTAGAAAAATATACCAGAGACTCAGTGGATCTAACAATTGCTTCTTTGAGAGACAATGAATACTATTGATACAGGGTTCCCCCCTTCAGAGCTGTACAGGGACCCCAGTATTCTAGGGCTGGGCAATTTCATGTAGGGTTCCTAGAATTCGGCAATTTCACGTAAGCTGGGCCTCTTCTGAAGTGGACACCCTGTTTTGCCTGGAGCTGGAGGGACTGCATTCATTTTTTTTTTTTTATTTCAAATTAACGTATGGGTACAAATTTTTAGATTACATTGTTCTCACTTACAGGGTATGCATTCATTTATAAATACATTCATCAACTTTGGAAAGGTGTCTTCCATCTACTAAGTCCTGGCCAAGTGTAATTCTCAAGACCTTATACCCCTAGACCAGGCGTCCTCAAACTTTTTAAACAGGAGGCCAATTCACTGTCCCTCAGACCAGTGGAGGGCCAGACTATAGTTTAAAAAAAAAGAAAGCTATGAACAGATTCCTACGCACACTGCACATATCTTATTTTGAAGTAAAAAACAAAATGGGAACAAATACAATTCACACCAATGCATGTAGCCTGCAGGCCATAGTTTGAGGACCCCTGCTAGACAAAAGATCCATGGGGAGACTTCCCCCTTCTTTCCCTCTGCCAGAAGTTTTGGTGCTTTTTATTCCTTCTGTATTCCTTTCTATCTAATAAATCCTATCTTACCATAGACCTGAGGTCAGTGGGTTCACTCTTTGAATCTATAAGATCAAGGACCTACTGCAGAAAGAAATTCTGCCAACACTAATATAGTGAACCTCATGAGGAACAATACAGAGAAGAAACAATTAAATAATATTAGAATAAAAGGGGAAATGGCCATTTATCCAATGGAGGAAAATGAGAAAATCAAAATACTATGATAAAAATCTATTACAATTTTACAATACATGTGAAAGCGTAAGTTAAATGGGAAAGTCACAAAAATTATAATTTAGTAAAACTGTATTGGGAATAAAATGGAACATAGGTGAATTCCCTTAAATAAAAGTCAAAGATGCACATTATTGTTGCATCTCTAAACCATTGTATTGGGTAACCTAATTTATGTAAGGAGATAAGAAAAATGAAATGTATAAGGTTTAAAAAATAAAACTCAAAACTATCTTTACCTGTAGATTAGATGATTTTTACATAGAGGACATTCAAATAATATACAGACAAATTTTTAAAACTGTGAAGATCACTTATTAAAATAGACAAGTATAATTTCAATACAGTTGAACCTCCATAGTGGACCACTTCCCTACATTGACCATCTCTGTAAGTTGACCTAGTTTTCATAGACTGGCCATGCACCACATGTACGTATTAGTGCAGTAGGCCTAGTTCCTTATGTTGACCACATCTGTATGTTGACCAATTGGTTATAGTCCCAGTCCTTTGGGTGGTCAACCTACAAAGGTTCTACTGTATTTATTTTTATTTTTGGGACAGTCTCACTCTGTTGCCTCAAACTTCTTGGCACAAAAGATTCTCTGGCCTCAGCCTCCTGAGTAGCTAGGACTCCAGGCGCACCTCACAATGCCCAGATAATTTTTCTTTTCTTTTCTTTTCTTTTTTTTTTTTCTTGTTAATAGAGAGAGGTCTTGCTCTTATTCAGGCTGACCTTGAACTCCCGAGCTCATGCGATCCACTAGCCTTGGTCTCTCAGAGTGCTTGGATTACAGGCATGAGCCACCAGGCTCAGCCTTCAGTATGTAATATTTAGAGCATGTAACTTTAAAATTAATGTTAGTAACAATATCAAAAATCAAAAGATAATAGGTATAAACTAAACAAAAGTTATAGAATAATTTTATTCTATATTATTAATTGTATTAATTGTATTCTATATTAATTGGAGAAAAATAAAGAAGTTAGGTCAAAGTACTCATAAATAAATGAAGATTTACACCATATTCATGGCTTGGAATATTCAATTTTGTAAAAACATTTTCCACAAATCAGTTTACATGCTTCATGTGACTTCAATAAAACTTCAAGTATATATTTTCATAAAGATTGACAAATTTTATATGGAAGAGTCAGGGTCAGAATACCCGAGCTCTCTGTGAGGAAGAGGAATAATGTGGGAAAGGCTTGCCTTACCAAATATTAAGACTTTATAAACCGCTGTGAGAGTGAAACAAGAATAGATAAAATAATGAAAGGAATAGAAAAGAGAGCCTTGAAAATGGTGCATACATGAATAGATACTGGATATAGGTATGATGAGAGTGGTATTGCAGTAGTTTGGAGAACGGAGGCTTCTATTTAACAAGTGGTGCTGGAACAATTATCTGTATGGAATATTTCAAATTAGATCCCTGCCTCAGGCTTATGTGTGAAAGGCAAAATGTAAAAAGGAAATATAGAATAAATTTTTAATTTCTGCAGATAGAAAAGGATTTCTTAAACAGGCCACAAAATCATGCTAACAATACAATAAGTGACTGATAAAAGTTACTCAGAAAAATATCAAATCACTCAAAAGAGATGTAAACAAGATGCTTCAGTAGGTATTTCCCAGATGAGGAGTCCTAAATGGAAAATAAACATAGCAAAATATAAAATTGACCTTTCTGGAAATTTAGGAATGAAAATTAGAGACTACAATAGGATATTCTGCCTGTTTTAGGTAGGCAAAAATTAAGAAGTCAGGTAACTAAACTAGTCACAATGTCAATGAGTATGACCACATTAGGTAATACTATGCAAAGTGTTACATTTGCATATGTCACAATTTCATTCACGCCATAGCCTAGAAAAACTCTTGCATATGGGTACTACAAGGTATGTTTAAGATTATTCATAGTAGTATTTTTCAAAATAGCAAAATATAGAAACTGCACAAATTTCCTGTGACAGGTGAAGGGATAAATAATTTGTAGTATATGTGTACATGATTATTCTACAGTTATAAAGTGGACAAATTTCAGCCAAGTAGACAACAGTGCTAGGAATACTGGAGAGAAAATATTGAGATAAAATTTGAAAAAAAAAACAAGCCAAGGAAGACTACAGATTCTAATATCCTTTATATAAAACAAAAACAATAAAATGTAATATTTTTATTTAGAAATATACACTTAACTATAAATACAAAGAAATAAGAATAAAGAGTAGCTGGGTGACATATTACAATTATATAGATTGGGCAGGTTTGTGTACTAATATGAATTGCCTAGAAGCATTAATTTTGTAGATTATTAGATCTTGTACCCACTTCAGAGTTTCTTTAGTTCAGTCTTTATTTTGTAGTTAGTACACTAAGGTCCAGAATTCTAACTGGATCCACATGTGGTGTAATGATTGAATACATTAAATTATCCAATTTTAAAAGCATAATACAGTGTAAAATTTAGTTTCTAACATACTTAATGTGCAAGATATGATGAGAGCTTACTGATGCCACGAGGCTTGCTCTAAACATCATTTAGTTCGTGAGAGAGAATAATTCTTCAACACTAACATAACTTCAGGATTTGCTGTTGATCTTTTAAGACCCTATCTTATAAGTAGACACTCATCACTGTTGCCTGAATTACATTGTGCTAGAAGGGTTTTTTTTTTTAATCATGAAAGTTTTTTTTTCATGTATAAATTAATATATATTAATCTTTTTCTTTTAATCTTTCAACTTTTGAATGAATGTATAAAGGTATCAATTTATTGGAAAATCAGAAACATAAAAAAGCCCAGTTTAAGGACATGAATAATTTATCAGTATAATATTCATTACATTTAGGTTCATTGTAAATAATTCTGAGTTTCATGCTCATTATCAAGATTTAATGTAGATAATGCATATGAAAAGTACATTAAAAACCTGTAAACTCTAAAGAATGAAATTAAAAATGATTTAATACAAAAAGTTGACTCTTGCAGAATATGGTGTAATGAAATGAATATAAGGTCAAATAATTAAGTTTGTGAACTCATCCTAGAAAAAGTTCTACATACCTCATTGATGACTATCATTATGTTCCCCTTTGAAGTACTCCCCTTGGGAAGATATATGCATTGACACTAGTGCCTAGTCCACCCTTCTAAAGAATTTTTTTCTTTTTTTTTTAATTTTTTGTCTTTGTTATTAAATCATAGCTGTGTGCAATAGTGCAATCAAGGGGTACAAAGTTACTAGGTATATACCCAGAAGAATTTTTAAACTCTTTTTCTGGAATGGCCTGCAGAACTGTCGTTGTATGAGGTTTGACAAGTTCATGAGATCATCCTAGAAAAGTGCTACATATCGTATTGCTGCATATCACGGCAGTGTATTCCCTTTGGCCATCTGGTGACCATAATGATATTCAGCAAAAAGATAGGTAGCACTTTTTCTGCTATGAGTTTGTGAACTTATTTGTCAGGTCTTACATGTGAAAGGGATTTAAGAGATGATGTACCTCAATTCTTGTTATATATACACAATACAATTTATAGCATTAATGACTTATTCAATGACATTTAGCTAATTAGCAACTGAATTATATCAAACTGGATTTGTATATGACTTTTCCATGTTTTTATCCAATGTACTATATATGTTTAACTTACCTAAACTGAGATCTTCCTTTACTTCTTCTCAATAATTAGCTAAATAATCCTCATACTGATGAAAATACTAGGAGAATATTATTGCCATTTGCTAATGCTTCTTATTTGACATTGATTCATATATATATATCATAAAATAAAACAAAGCAATATGTTAAATATTTATTGATCACTAAAAATTATAAGCAGTAATTCAGTTTTAAAGTAAATACTACATATTGTTAAAAATTGGACACATTTTAGATTAGCTAAATAAATTATAGATGCATAATGAAATATGTGAACATGAGTGAAATTTTTAAATAAATTAATTAAATTAATTAAAATTAAAAAAACACGATGTATGTATTTAAGTACTTTACAGTATACTCCAAAATTTAAAATTCTACATATACATGTATCTGTTAGTATTATTTAGTATATGTGTATTAAATGTATACCTTTTAAAATTATAATTTTTGATAAATTCTTATCAGAATATATTTAAAACAATAGTGTTTGTATCATGGTTGTAGTTTAAAAAAACATTAAATTTAATTGGGTGTTATCATTTTCCATTTAAATCATTATAGAAATAAAGGAACGTTTTGTCCTTTCAAGTGGTTCTTGGTTAAATTAATATATTACCGATCTCATATTGTGACCAGAAAAATAAGAGATTTTATAAAAATGCCTTTAATAATTGGGCTTAATATTGTAAATATTTGTTGTTTTAATTTTTCTGATGATTCAAAAATAACTACAGATTTAAATCTACTTACTTGCAGATATTTTGAGCTAATTTTTTTTTTTTTATTTTAAACAGAAGTTGTGGGCTACATATTCAAATCCCTACAGCAAGGCTTCTCAACGGTGATGAAATTTATCCTTTTTCTATGAGGTTCCCAAAGGGCAGAATTATTGCAGGCTCTCACAGTGGAATTAATGATACGATCCCTTGCCAATTAAGCTTTAGATCATCTCAACCTGTGTCATTTTTCACCAATCTTCTTTTTTGTGATGACAGAAGTAACTGGTAAGATATTTAAACATAGATTCCTTTGTATCTGTGACATTGAAGAATAATAGGTTTACATTTTGCATCATTTTAAAATGTTAAAAGGAGAGAGAGATATCTAATATAATGACTTTGGTCATAAAGATTTTTTTTTTTAAGTTTCGAATTGCAGCTTAACAGTAATTACCAGAGTAGACTAGTCTGTTGCAATACCTGAATGAATGAATGATCTAAAGTCAGTATTCCAGTTTTCCAGAATGATCCCAGTGGGTAATATAGAGATAAAGACTTTCTACTATTAAAAGAATAATTAGGTCTACCCTGGAGGGCGATCTGGGCACTGAAAGATTTAAATGCTCCTCAAGTGATTCTAATGGGAAGCCAGGGTTTAAAACTTTTGTTCTAGAAAAGTGATTCTCAAACTTTACCTTACCTATAACTCTCTTGAAAGGCTTGTTAAAACAGAGTCTGAGTCCCATTCCCATAGTTCCTGGTTTAGTGAGTCTGGCAAATCTTCAAATTCATACATATGGCAAGTTAGCCCTTGTTGCTAAAGTTGCCAGTCTGGAAACAGAGTTTGTTTGAAAGGCAGAATTTCAGGTCTAAAAAAATCAGCATCTGTATTTTAAAAAGCTCTCCAGATGATTTAGGTGCACGGTATAAAGTTTGTGAAGCACAAGACCTAGTAAGAATGAAGGAGGGAAAATATCATCAAGAGGGGTTAGGTTATACAATGCAAAGCTGGTAAATATTTGATAAGAAATAGCCTTACCACTGGAAAATGGTATTTCCACAGGAATCTTTAAGGTAGATACCCATCTTTCTTTTACCTAACTTAATCTGTTTAAAAATATGTTGTAAAGTATAATCCTGAATTTCCAGCCAAGAAATCTGGAGCACTGCTATGTCACTTACCTTTCACTCTCTCACCCAGCTGTAAAGTGAGAGAACCTAGATTTGAAATCAAGTCCTGTTATCTCTATTATGCAATTTTGTGTCTGTTTTCAAGTCCTAAGATTTTATTGCTATAATTGGACAGCTTACTAACTAAATTGAATAAAGTAATGTAAGGCATAATATGCTATGTGGTATAAAGGTCATTACATGTATTCTAAAACTTTGATGTTTTAAAAGAGGATAAACCACACATTATGTTCTTAGTAGGAAAATTTAAAATGTAGAGCAAGAATATTATAGGGCTGTCTAATAGATGAGGTTGAACTAAAATCAGGGCCAGTGATTAGCTTGCACACATTGGCATAGCCTCACCCGTAGGCTGAGGTCCAGCCACTGTCCTTAGTGCCCACATCCAATGCCTGAGCTGCCTCAAACACTTCTTCAGAACATTGGGCCCCCTCAAGACTTAGTGACTAAAGGTTCGAGGCCTGGTATGGTGGGGATTCTTGAGGATCCTGTGCTATATCTATAGCTGCCTGTTAGATTGGAAGATTGAATATTTTTAATGTCACCCCTTTTATCTTATGAAATGTAATTATCACCCCTTTTATTTTTAATATCACCCCTTTTATTTTATGAAATGTAATGTATTCATTGTGCTTCTACTGATATCAGAAGTGGTGGTCCTGCACAGTAGTGACTGGCTATTGTTCAGAAGTGTCAGTGTCATTATTAGCAAAGCTAACACCGAAATGAATATCTCCTTTATGAATTTTTTGGGACATATACTCCTGGGTAGTGCTGGTTTACCCATCCCCTCAAGACCAATAAAAATCTGTAGTTTGCAGAATTTAGAGCCATTTCTTTAAAATATCTAAGCACGATCTTGTTTACTTTTGCAAGTTCCTGGTTTTAAGGAACTGGATGGCATTTATCTTCTGCCTTTAAAACAAATACAAGAAGGCTTTTGCACATACAAATAAATCAATGCATTTTAGGGATTTTAAATGTTAAAATATTATAATTTCTACATTATTCATTGATGTGTAAATCATTCTATTCTGACTTTAGCCATAAACCTCATAGTCTTTATTACAAATCACTAGGTATTTTTCTGATGAGAAATATATTTTGAACAGGTAGATTTGATATTAAAATTAAAAATATAGAGCTATTAATTATATTCACTCTTATTCTATATACAGTAGCACTTTATCAATTTTTTGTAGATTTATAAATACTTTTGATGCATAATAAAGCTTATTATGCCTTCTCTCATTAAAATAGTTCATGACAATGACTTTAATGGAAATTATTTTTAGAAAATATTCAATACAATAAAAAGGAAATGATGACTAGTTGTTCTAGTCAGTGCTTAATTTAGTATTTGTATAGACTGCACCTGGTACCTTTGAGTCAGTCTCTAGTATTTTTTGAAGTATATTTAGCATGCCTCTGCCAGTGCCTTGTTGGTTTTGAATGGGTAGGAACTGCAACACATAAAGGAAAGACTAACTGAGAATGAATCAGACCGAGTCCAATCTAGTGGAGCATTAATCCACTCAGGTTGGCAATGCCACCTTAGTAACTGTAATAAATTAATATGTGCTCTATAAGTACCTTTTGGGGATTGTTTTGATATTTAAAATAATTATGTGGATACGTATTTAGATATATGTTTAAACTAGTTTAAAAAATAAGTAGTTTTAAAAGAGTTAAGAACTTCTAATGCATAATACCAAATAGCTAGAAGCAGAGGTAGTTAGAGCTCCCCTCATAGATTAAAAAGAGTTATTTAGGAAGTGTTTATCTTTTGGAGTCCATTCTTAGTGTAAATCTGTTGCCCATTTACAATAAGACATTTTAAATTTTAGCATCATGGCTACTGGAAGGCAGGCATTGGTAAAATCTCAAGAGGATTTTAATAACCATCAAATTGATTATAACTGAAATCAGTATTGGAATACTGCCTTGAAACCTTATTCATCCCGTTTTGGGGGGCTGGGTTATGCATAACACTCTGTACTTGTTCACCTATTTTGATTTTATGTATGTAGATGGCATAAGCTAGGGAGGAGTAGAATTAATAAGAGACTACACTGTATTCTGATATAATTATGCTTCTTATTGCTTGATCCAGCCTTGTGAAAAGCTATAATGACACCTTGATTTTATGAAGAAATTATTGTCATAGATCTTTTAAATTAAATCACAAGATTGTAACAAAGTTTCTATTATGAAGTCGAATGCTTCATTTATATTTAACAGAAATATAATACCCATATATTATAATAAACTATAAACAAAATGCTCATAATGATAATTTATTCGCTATTCACTTGTAACAAAATGCTAATGTTTAAAACTCGTTAAAAAATTGCAAAAGCCTAGAAAATTTCAAAGTAATATTTACAGTATCTTCCCAGATTATTAAAATCGAATTATTTTTAACACTGGGTAGCAAAATAGAAGGGTTAACCATAGATTTTATGGTTTCTGTAATTTCGTCCTTTTCCTTTTCTCTACCACCATTCTCTTTGGAGATAGTGAGAGTTTGTTGGAAAGCCTGTGCCTGCTTGCAGATTTTTATTTCAAAGGAAATTCCAGTGTCTGGTCACGTAGTGATCATGAGCCCCTGCCTGATTGCACCTTCACAGAGTTCTACAAGTTGGATGTTCATTCTGTGGGGTGACACACTGGGACCTCCTAGTACAGCCCTCCTCATGTCAGCTTCCTCACCCCCTGACAGGCTACCGATTCCCCACCTGTTTGTAAAGGTGAACAGAATAATCAAGAAATTACCTCAATAGAGTTATAGCATTTGATCATAATACTTACTTTATCCATAGAAAATCATGCCTTTTACTTATATTTTAAAATTTAATTGTGGATATATACTAGCAGTATATCTTTATAGAGTACATGTGATTTTTGATTACAGATATACATGTGATAGAATCAAATCAGAGTAATTGGGGTAGCCATCACCTCAGGCATTTATCACTTCTTTGTGTTAGGAACATTCCAATTCCACTCTTTTAGTTATATTAAGGCATAACCCAACCTGCTATTGATTACAGTCATTTTGTTGTGCTATCAAATATATATAGTGATCAAGAAAATGCCATGAAGGCTATCTGTAACAGTATGATCAAAATATTTCTGATTGTATATGAAGCACATTGTGCCCTATGATTGCACCAATGTACACAATTATGATTCAATAAAATTATTAAAAAATAGAAAAAAATATAATATTGTT
>CAUYON010168612.1:0-14329 GCA_963573935.1 Arctocebus calabarensis
GGGCGCCTGTAGTCCCAGCTACTTGGGAGGCAGAGGCAGGAGACTCGCTTGAGCCCAGGAATTGGAGGTTGCTGTGAGCTGTGATGCCACAGCACTCTATCCAAGGTGACAGCTTGAGGCTCTGTCTCAAAAAAAAAAAAAAGTATCTTTTTTTTTTTTTTTTTGTAGAGACAGAGTCTCACTTTATCGCCCTTGGTAGAGTGCTGTGGTGTCACACAGCTCACAGCAACCTCCAACTCCCGGGCTTACACAATTCTCTTGCCTCAGCCTCCCAAGTAGTTGGGACCACAGGCACCCACCACACGCCCGGCTATTTTTTTGTTGCAGTTTTAGCCGAGGCTGGGTTTGAACTCGCCACCCTTGGTATATGGGGCCAGTGCTTTACTGACTGAGCCACAGGCACAACCCCATAAAAAGTATCTTGAGATTCCTACTTATGGAAATTTCATACTATTAAGAAATAGCAGAGTATCAGGGACACAAGGTGCTAGACAAAGTAACAAAATATTACATTGTTTAGAATACTTTACACAGACTGAAGAAAGAGGTGTATGTAATAGTAGCAACTGTAGCAGAAAAATTCATCTAGGGAGTACTGTACTAACAATGATTGCTTCTTCTCCATAATTTCCATTTAACATCCTCTTTCTTCATTTCTATTACTTGGACATTTAACACATGTTTAAGGAGATTGGAGAAAAGAGAAGTCTCATGTGAGATTCAACATTGGAAATGTAAAAAAGGGTGCTGAGGGATTACAGCTAAGTAAAACACATCCTGGAGTTGTTGGATTTTTTTTTTCTCAAACAAGGAGCATTCTTGGTTTAAAAACAAAGAAGTAAAACATGTGGTTGGGGTTGTGGATAACATTGAACATTTGTAAGCGGGAGGGTAGGGACTATATTTGTCTTTGTATTCTTTACAAGTAGGACTGTGGCATATAATGGATGTCCAGTACATGTTTGAGTGAATTAATATTTGACTTACTATAGTCAAAACAGCAAGACTCCGTACAGACATACTTTTGGTTTAAGGTAGAGCTCTACTACTTTTGACGTAGGGCTAGAAATCGAATGGAGAATTACTTTCTGTTCATGCAGGGGCAAGTGCCAGGATTCATTGCCAGCTTCTTTGAAGACAAATGGAGTTTTTCCGTATGTGTTCGTACTCTACCTCGTTGCACAAAGGATTTGAGCGATTAGGAAAGTGGAGTGAGTCTCCTAATAAAAAGCAAAAGAATATTAAGTTTATTCGTCCCATGCCAATTTAGGGGCATATTTCTCAAGTTACGTTTCCTTAGCTTTTTCCCAGTGGTTCTTAAGACTGAATGGTTCCCAGTCTTTTTTTGCCAGTACTTGTCATTAGTTGTCATTAATTCATTGCTGTTATTAATGGACGTGCTCTTCTATTCTGCGAAATTTTGCTCAATATACGCCCCAAGTGTTCGTTTAAGCCTCAGGGAAAACAGCTTTGGCTGGTGGGTAACCCGAGCCACACCCATTAAGAGACCTTAGGAAACCCGGGGTTTTCTGGCGGCGACTCAGCAGTGGCAACCACGCGGCGCGGCGGAATCCCACGGCTTGCTCTCGAGTCTTCCCCGTGGGAGGCGCGTCCCCGTCTCTGCGCGGCGGCCGGTGGGCCCGGGGCCAGCTCGCCTCCCGGCCCGGGCGCGGAGCCTGCTCCCCGCGCGGCGCGTCCCGAGTTATTTGCATAGGGACGCGCGCGGCGACGGCGAGCGGGAGGGCGGGCGCGGGCAGGGAGGCGGCGCGCGCGCGCCCTGACAGCTCGGCCCTGCTCGCTCACTCGCTCGTCCCCGGCTTCCGAGCACAGCATGGCGGTCAAGGTGACTCCAACTCTCTACGGCTGCTTTTATTGCATAGAGACTTCCTGAGGGCCCTGCCTGCAGCCCCCCTCCACCTCTTCCCATTTCTTTCCTTGCCTAGTTCTTAGATGACCGGTCTCGGGGCTCCAGCTAGCGGGCGGGAGAGCTGTGTAGGCTTGGACCGTAGGAAGAGGATGCCCAGCGGGGGGAGGGGAAGGAGACGGGATTGTGAGTTGGACGGGCTTGTGAGGACCACGGGTCAGTGAAGGCAGAGTAGTGTCCTGCTCTAGGTGCATGGGATTGTTGAGTGTGGAGTTGGAAGGCATCGGAAGGGGTGTGGGAGGAAGTGGCAAGTAAAGCCGGGGGTACCTAGGGCATCAGTGAATCGCGGTGGGGGAGGGGGTTGAGTATTGAGTAATTTGGGGCCTTAATAGGGCTGAAGACAGTGGTTGGCATTTGCGTCGCAGGTTGCAGGATGTCTAAAGTATTTGTATTTGTGGCAGCTATCATATTTTAGTTGGGATACGGAGAAGGAAGCGGAGATAATTATATGCTAGAATTGCTTTCCATCGGGAAGAAAGGCTGCTAGGCCAAGTGATCTATTTGGGCATTTTAACTTTCCTGTTGCTCCACTCTTGCCGGCCTCTTCATTTGAAGGTGGATGGTTGCAACTGTGTTGCTAGTAGATGTGTAGTAATGTAAACGATTGGTCCCCATTGCCGTTTCTTTCTATTCCTGCAGCAATGTTTGATATGTCTTCTATAGCTTAGGCTATTCAACCGATTTTTCCAGCCTCTAGTCACAGATCTCCAATTTGACAGTTGTTATCTGCAACTAGGGCTTTTTTGTTTGCTTTTTAACTAAATACTCTTATTAAAGATAAGAGCATTGATTGTTAGTTAATCTGAAGAGATTGTGTGGTGGATAGTGAAGCATTAACTGGCTTTTTTTTTTTTTTTTTAAATAACAGGTGCAGACAACCAAGCGAGGTGATCCTCATGAGTTAAGAAACATATTTCTACAGGTAAATTCGCTTATGTAGTGTGCTTGTCATTGAAAAAAACTAAAAAAGATACGTCTTTTTTCAGGACTTAATTTTGAAGAATGTTCTATTTTCATGCATTCTTACAAACATGGCTAGACAGTGTAACATAATTCTTTTATTAGGGTTTAAGTAAGGGTTTTCTCTTTATTAAGGGTTGGTAAAAGGTTTTCCTTAAATTACTGTTTTTCATTATGTAATTTAAGATATATAAAGGAAGAATAAAAAGAATATCCAGCTTTAAGCACTGAGACCAAGATAAAATTTTAAAATGTATTGGTATTCTTGAATAATTGCTAGATATGGTGGCTAAAATTCTTTCTTCCTTGAAAGTTGTGTGTTTTTAAAGTTTTCCTATTTATGAGCAATCCTCCATGTAATTTATTAAAGAGATAAGAATATTATAGCTATTCTTAATCTGTGTGTATCATCTTCCCCACTATTTATTTAAATTGTATCCGTATGACTTTGGGGATTTTGTTACAAAATATTACCCTTGAAGATTTTTTGCAGTGGTCCACCTTCTGCTAAGCTTTCAGAATGAGTGACTTAACAGACTTGGGAGGAGAATAAAAAGATTGACTTTGTTTTTCTGTTTTGCTTTCTTTTCTTAAATTTCAAAAGTTACCCATGCAGGAAGTTGTACTTAAGAAGTGGATGTAAAGGGAGACAAGCTAAGCTGTTTCACTAAATATTGTGTTTTTCTATGCAATCTTTTGAGAACTTTCTTTTCTGGGCTTAGGTTCTTAAGAACACACTTGACCTTGGGCAGGTTCCTGCTGAGTATTATTTTCCTCTGTAAAATGAGAGGTGATCTCCAAAGTTCCTTCCAATTCCAAAAGTCTATGATTCTATATTAGGAACAGATTCGAACATATGCTGATGAGCCTGGAATAGATGACATTTCTGAGACATGTGGTTTGCTTAAGCTATTGTTGGTGATGAGGCTGCATAGATGATTGGATATGTATAGTTCATGAAAATAAGAATCTTAAATTTCATAAAATCTGATAGAAGAAGTATCTTTTCTTCATTCCTCACAAGTACCCAGTATTCTTGACAATAGTAAAAAAAATTGTCAGTATTAACCATACCATATGATTATACACAATTGTCTTGTGAGGATTCATTTGATATAGTTAATTTTATTTTCTGGAATAAGTAAGCATGGAAGAAATCAGTTGAAATGCCACAGTGAAAAGAGCACTGGTCTAGGTATCAGGAACTAGGTAGGTTCAATTCCTAGCCTTGCACCTAGCTGGCTGTTGTACCCCTAGGCTAATTATCTAGCCTTTCTGGGTTTCATATTGTCATATAGAACTCAATGGGAATTGAGGTCTTTCCAGCTTTAAAAATTCCGTGGGGGAAAAACTCCCTATGATTCTATATAGATTTGTTTTTGTTTTTTTGGGTGGTGAAGGTAGGGTGTGGGGGGTGGGCATACAAGGAAGGAGGCCAGAACTGTGTCTAGCTCTTTTTTTTTTGACAGAGTTTCAGTTTGTCACCCTCAGTAGAGTGCTGTGGTGTCATAGCTCACAGCAACCTCAAACTCTTGGGCTCAAGTGATTCTCTTGCCTCAGCCTCCCAAAGAGCTGGGACTACAGATGCCTGCCACAATGCCCAGCTATTTTTAGCGATGGGGTCTCTGCTCTGGCTCAGGCTGGTCTTGAACCTGTGAGCTCAGGCAATCCACCCGCCTGGCTTCCCAGAGTGCTAGGATTACAGGCATGAGCCACAAGACCAGTCTAAAATAGGGCATTTTTGAAAAGCAGAGATATGTCAGGGTCTAATGGTGGCTCTGCTTTGTTAAGTTAAAACAAAAAAACCTGGTTACTTGGGGTATGGAATAAAAAGTGCCTTTATACTATAATTGTCTAGAATAGTGGGCTAAGGTGTTTGGATTTGAAACAATAGGGAGCTCCTGTGGGTTCTGAGTGGGCAAATTGAAATGGTGAATTCTGGCAGCTCCTTGTATACGTTGGATAAAGTATGAAGAGATCAGAAGTAGGTTAGGTGATCAGCTGAGAGGCTACTGAAATAATACTTGTGAGAGATAATGACCTGGAATGGCTGGTGACTGGGAAAGTGGAAAGAAAGGACAGCACCAGGGATTCTGTAAGAGAAGATTCTATTGAATTTGGTATTTAAAAAAAAATTTTTAAAGCTTATTGAAATTAATATGAGGGTACAATATTTAGGTTACATTGTTCTCACTTCCAGGTGAATTTGGTGTTGAACATGGATGTAAATGAAGAATGAGCCTAGATGTTAATTGAGAAGGCATCTACATGTATTTGGGGAATTATTTTTAGGGGTGGGTTAAGGGTTTAGTTTGGTTGCTAAACAAATGTATTCCAGTAAGTTAAAGTCAAGTTTGGACAGGTGTAAATTCATACGAGTAGCAAATGAATCTTGTGGTTAATAGGATTAAATGTAAAAGAGAACATAGGATCAGAGACTGATTTATAATTGATATCCACAACTAAATTGGGAAGGAAGAGGAGAACAAAAGAACATGGTCCTGTGGGAATTTTTATAGTCAAAGGTTAATGTATAGATTATTCTGGTTTTTGGAGGATTTGGGGATTGTTTGCATCATTAGAGCTATTTGAAGACTACACAGAGAAGATTTAATTTTAAATTTTAGTATACAGTTGAAAGCTCTTCATTGTAACATATAAATCTGTGGCATTAGCTATCTAAATTCACAAATAGTCAATATGACTCAATGTCATTTGTTTTGTAAAATGACAGAATATTCCTATTTGAAGGTATAGGCATAGGTCCATTTAGTGCAATTATTTGAGAATTATGTGACAGTTGATGAGAAGGGCTTTATATGAGTAAAGCATTATTATTTTGAGTATGGGGAAATTGGTTTCTTTTTTCCTCCGTTCTTCATTTTTTTTTCAGATTTTGATGAGCTATGTTTTTCATTAGTTTAAAAAAACCACCCAGCTATATTCATTAAGATCTGCTTTTTCCCATCCTTACCTCTAGATCACAAAATTGGAGCACTACAAATGAATTCTCATGTGTTAGACAGTGCTGTGATTTTACAACCAGTTGTCAAGCTAAGATTTTACTATTCCTGCTTTTACAACTGTCATTTCTTGATTTATCCCTTTCTTATTTAACTCCCTCACGCACACACTTTGACCCACTTTAGCTACCTGAGAAGTATACAGTAGCAAAAGGAGACAATAGAAGAAATGAAAGAGGGAGGGGAAGTGGGGACAACCGGAATGTCATAGGCTGTTTGTTATAAGTCTGACAAATTTCAAAATGAAGAGTGAATCTTATCCATGCTTGGTGGCAGAGTAGATTTTCAAAATCGAATTCTTTTAAGTGAGAAAATCATTAATATCTCTTTAATTTTTTTTTTTAGCTACATAGAGCTTCTATTGTTCATTTGTTGGTATATTGTATGATAAAAGCAATGTATGCTGAGACTGTACAACTATTTATGCCAGACCAAAAATTTATTGAAAAATAGATTTCACATATTATTTTGATCTTGTTCTTTTTTCATTATCACCAATGTAACAATGAAGGTCATATTCCATACAATGTTATGAAAATGCATTCTTTCTGTCTTCATTCTACATTGGAGAATAAGTGGAAGAAGATGTAAAGCAAAGAGTAATTTTTCCTTAGGGTCTTCTTTTAATGATACATTAATTTTTTAAATGAAAAGAATGTCCTTTTATTCAATAAATATTTCTTTGCATACTCTGTATTTATTTTTTTTGTCGGGCTGGGGTTGAGAATGGAATGAAGAGGGCTTTTAGCAGGGTTTGAATCCTCAGTTGACACTGTTTGGCCTCAGGTGTTTATGTTACTTTCCAAGCTATTTTCTCATCTAAGAAGGCAAAACTATACCTAGCACATGGGGATGTTATGCATATATAAAGATTAAATGAAGTAACATGTAAACTATGCCCGATGCATGGGCATAGTTAAAACTTAGTTTCTTGTCCCTTTCCTTCTTTTCTGAGTTGAGATGAGGACTTCTTTTTTTTTTTTTTCCTGAATGGGACCTGAGCCTTTTGCCTTCATCAGATAACTATGCTGAGCCTAATAAAGTGACTAAGATGTTAACGTGTTATTATGAGTATGCACCCTGTAATCAGTTTATTGCTCACATTCTTGAGACATGCACCTGAAGATCTTTACAAATCCCCATATTTAAATATCAACATAAGAGGTAATTTCTCTCAAGTTTGTAAGGTTCTGAGATGAGGTTTAGCCATAGTCTAAGTCTGGGAGACCCTATAGACTGTGTAATATCTTTGCAGAGTTTTCTTCTGAACTTTCAGTTGCTCGGTTTAGACCAGAAAAGGGGTAAGTCTAACTATAGGTTCTGAACTACCCAGACACAGACTTGAAAGACAGACTTATGATTTATTTGTTTTGTGTGTATAACTTCTTCTTTTCTTATTTTTTAAAAACCCTTGTCTCCCTGTTCTGTCTGGCTCTCAGTACTGTGGAAATTTCTGAAAGCATCTTCCACTGAAACCATTGCTTCGGCCAGCATTAGGCTTCTAGACTTGTAAGAAACCCATTTCTGAAGATGTATTAGTTAAGACTATTTCAGTCTTAAGTGGCAGAAATTCAGTTAAACTTACTTGGGTCCAAAATGTACTGTCTTTACCACTACTGAACCAGCAACTTAGCTGATATCACCAGGGATCAGAAACATCTCTTAGTTTTGGTTTCCTTTGTTCTGGCTTCATCTCAGACAGGCTCTGCCCAAATTAAAATCCTTCCAGTCCAAGGCCAGTGCTTTGAATGTAATCCTGTAATCCTAGCAGTCTGGGAGACCAAGGCGGGTGGATTGCTTGAGCTCAGGAGTTCAAGACCAGCCTGAACAAGAGAGAGACCTTGTCTCTTAAAAAATTGCCTGACATTATGGCAAGTGCCTGTAGTCCCAGCTACACAGGAGGTTGAGGCAAGAGAATTGCTTGTGCCCAGAGTTTGAGATTGCTGGGAGCTATGATGCCACCGCATTCTACTGAGGGCAACAAAATGAGACTCTGCCTCAAAGAAAATAAATAAATAAAAATAAATAAATAAAAGCTTTCCAGTTTAGCACAATCAGCAGGAAAGAAAATATCTTTTCCCCAATTTCTAGGTTGGGTCTAGGAAGTATTGCCCCCTGCCTCCCACCCCTAAATAATATAACAGTTCCAAAGGAATGGTCTTATCTGGTTCACATGCTGACATCTGGAACTGAGTGGAGTTAGCCCCTATGCAAATTGGGAGGCAGAAAGGGATATACTTTAAAGGAAAATTAGAATGCAGAAGAGGGAAGGAAAATCAGGCAGATTAAAAATAAAAAACATATATGTACATCACATAAGGGACTGGAAAGCCTGGAGATGGGTGACAGAGAAGGCAAGAGATTTTGTGTCTCATACTCAACACTGCTGTATTTGATAGATTTCTTTCTAGCATTGTTCTTTTACTGTCTGCAAAAGCACCTTAAGTGAAATGAAAATAAATAACCAAAATTAAGACCACTGAAGGAGAAATATAGCTTCACCTTATTTTTCCTTCAGATACTTCGTCTTTCTGGGTTTTACCCCCCTCTATGGTGGTCTTCCTCTCCCCCAACTTCTTTCTACTCACTCTACCCTTGGAAAGGTTACTCTTTCACCTCATGGCTCATTATTTGGAGCAGTTCTGTTCAACACAGATTGCTATTGATTGTTCTGATAAGAGCTAGACACTGTGGTAAGTGCTAGGGGAGGTATGAGTATAAATAAGGCATCCCTGTTCTTAAAGGAATCATAGCCTAGAGCCACTTACATGACACATTCAGACACGAATACATTTTTTTTTTTTGAGACAAGAGTCTCAAGCTGTCACCCTGGGTAGAGTACGATGGCATCATACCTCACAGCATCCTCCAACTCAGGCTCAAGCAATCCTCTTGCATCAGTTTTTATTTTTAGTAGAGACCGGGTCTTACTTTTGCTCAGGCTGGTCTCGGACTCATAGGCTCAAGCAGTTTACCCGCCTCGGCCTCCCAGAGTAGTAGGGTTACAGGTGTGAGCCTGTATAAGGCTGAATGTTTGAAGTCCTTTCTGAACTGTGCCACAAATCTCAATATTTCTCTCTGATATCTAAGAGGTAACCACTGTTCTTGGTTGTAATTCTTTCTGATCTATTTCCATATGTTTACTCAGAAAATACAGGGTTTGGGCTCAGCACCCATAGTTCAGTGGTTAGGGCACCAGCCACATGCCCTGGGGCTAGTGGGTTCAAACTCAGTCTGGGCCTACTAAACAAAACAAACAAACAAAATAGCGGGGCCTTGTGGTGGTGCCTGTAGTCCCAGCTACTAGGGAGGCTGAGGCAAGAGAATTGCTTGAGGGTAGTGCCTGTGGTACAGTGAGTAGGGTCCTAGCCCCATATACTGAGGGTGGTGGGTTCAAACCCAGCCCTGGCCAAACTGCAACAAAAAATAGCCAGGTGTTGTGGTGGGTGCCTGTAGTTCCAACTACTTGGGAGGCGGAGGCTAGAGGATCACTTAAGCCCAAACGTTAGAAGTTGCTGTGAGCTGTGATGCTACTGCACTCTACTGAAGGTGACTAAGTGAGATTGTCTCTAAAAAAAAAAACAGAGAGAGAGAGAATCACTTGAGCCCAGGAGTTTGAGGTTACTGTGAGCTGTGACACTACGGCCCTCTACCAAGGATGGCATAGTGAGACTCTGTCTCAAAAAAAAAAAAAGAAAGTACAGGATTTTGTGGTTTGAAAGTATAAATAGCTAATGCTTACTGAGTCACTGTTACATACCAGACACTATCTTATTAATAAGTGTTTTACACAGATCATCATATTTAATCCTCAGAACAACTCTGTTAGGTTGGTACTATTAGTATTCCCATTTTACAGGTAAGGGAACTGAGCCACAGAAAGATTAAGTAACTTGCTCACAGTTTTGCAGTAAATGGAAGAGTTTTGCTTTGTGTAATGCAACTTGCCTTTTTTTTACTTAATAGTATTTGGAGATACAAGTATGTTAGCACATACAGAATAATTTCATTATTTTTCTGTAGCCTTAAAAAACTTTATAATGGGAAATTTCAAACACATACAAATCTAGAGAAAGAGTATAATGAATCACCATATTCCTGTCACTTAGCTTCACCAAATATCATGGTTTATCTTCCTTATTTATATCACAGTTGCACTAGCTTATTTTTAAGTGGTTCTTGGACATCATATGGCTGCATCCATAAATGGTTCAGGTACATAAAGTTCATGTGCAATTTGAAATAGTTTCACATTGTAAATTGCACAAAAACTTTATGGATAACATGTATATCTCGACAAGATAAAGACACTGAAACCAACCAAACTGTAATAGCATTACACCTAAAAAATTCCTTAACATCATCAATTTCTATTCAGTGTTGAAATGTTCCTGATTGTTTCATAATTTTTAAAAGTATCTTCCTTAAAACCAAGATCCAAACCAGGTTCACCCACATTAAATTTGGCTGATCTATCTCTTAGAACTTTTAATATTCTTTGTTGCCTACCAGGACAAAGGTTTGTATTTCTCTGTTGCAAAAATCTTGGTATTTAATCAAGTCTTATCAATGTTAACATCTTCTGTCCCCATAGGAACTGCATCTTGATTGTCAAGGAGACTGATTAGCCCAGGCTTATCATGTGTATGGTCCTTGTATGCTCCCATTGTTACTTGAACCAGAGACTGAAGTTATTTATTTAATGAACAATGCAAATTAATTATTCAACTTAATCTGTCCTGGGAAGCATTGTATTAGGTTCTCTGGGTTCATTATTTTATTTTCAAGATTGAGGGAAAAGTGTCTTGGTAGACCTGGTTTGTTGTGGTAACTTCAGTTGATTTCAGTGATTAGTAAGGATCTTGTACTTCCCTTCTCTGTTAGGAATTATATTATTCAATAATTGACAGTAGGACTTGCTATAATGGACAGTGATGCATTAAAGCAAAAAGAAACATAAGCATTCCATGGAAGCAATCTGAATAGAAAGGCAGAGTTCTAAAGAATTTTCATAGCAAAATCAATAAATGGTTGTATTTCTATTATATGCAAAATATGCAACTGAAAGTAGTAAATAAAATAAGTTGTATTAAATAGCTTTTCTCTAATGCACATATAGTTGGTTTCAGTCATATCAGAAAAATTTTACATTACCAATTAAAATCTTTTAAAAAATTAATATGACTTAATAAAGTTAAAAAGTCAATTTGCCATATATGTTTAACATTTTTTTCTCATTGAAGTATTATTTATGATAGAATACTCTCATTCTAATTGAGGCAATATACTAAAATAAGGTGAATTATACATTATACTCTTATAACAGGGTTTGTATGTCAGATCTGCTGTGGTCTTTGCTTCTTATGCTCATATAGTGAAAGGGCATGAATTCCTGGCTAAATTTGGCTTCAGTTGGAAGTAGCAGTGAAGGACAGGAAGAGGATTAACTTCATATTCTAGGCTTTTAACTTACTACATATTAGCCTCTTCCATTGTTCACATAATTCATTTTTCTATGTGGGAAATGCTTTTATCTGTAGTTACTGAACTCTGTGACATTGTCATTTGAGGTACTGAAATTGAAAGCATGTGAAGATCTGAAAATGTCAGTTCATCTCAATTGGAACAAAGTCATGGAGGAACAGTTTGTTTTGACTCATATTACAGCCACATGTCAGATAAGCAGAGATGAAGCTGCCTAGGCCAGTCAGGACTGATTTGGGGGTGAGCCCAGGAATACTAGAAGCCAACCCCAAGGAAACCTTGATTTGGGGAGAGACAGAGAGTTAGAACAATAACTCCTTCATGTTTGGGCAAAAGCAGAAAGATTGAATAAGCAAGGAGGGGAACTGGGATCATGTGCTTTTCTGTTTCTAAGCATTTTACAATAACTACTTCAATATACACATGTTTTTTATAATTTCTAGTACTTTAGTGTTCAATATTCTGTTTTTGCCTCATTACATTACACTTATTTTCCTGTAACTCCTCGTTAGAGAAGAGGATCAGAGAAGCTGCATGTTTGTTTGTTTTTTGTTTTTTGTTTTTTTTTTGTAGAGACAGAATCTCACCTTATCACCCTCAGTAGAGTGCCGTGGTATCACACAGCTCACAGCAATCTCCAACTCCTGGGCTTACGCGATTCTCTTGCCTCAGCCTCCAGAGTAGCTGGGACTACAGGCACCTGCCACAATGCCCGCCTGGCTATTTTTCTGTTTTTTTGCAGTTCGGCCGAGGCTGGTTTTGAACCAGCCACCTTCGGTATATGGGGCCAGCGCCCTACTCACTGAGCCACAGGCGCCGGCCTAGAAGCTGCACGTTTTGCCTAAAACGTCCCAGTGAGTTAATGGCTCTGGTTTGCAACCCAAGTTTTCTGAGCTACTTGACAGCAGGAACTGTGTCTTACTGATCTTTGTATCCCCAGTACCAGGCCTGGTGCCCAGCAGATAGTTTTACATTGAATACAGAACAACCTGAAAGATTTGATCTCCTTAGGTTCTGGCTTAAAAAGTAGTGTTTCCAGATATGTTGCCTTAGTTTTGGTGTGCATACTTGAAAAGAAATATCCTTCATCTTGATATACTGCATAATTTTTATTTTTTATTTTTATGTATGTATGTATTTATTTATTTTTTTGAGACAGAGTCTCACTTTGTTGCCCTTGGTAGAGTGCCATGGCATCATAGCTCAAAGCAACCTCAAACTCCTTGGCTGAAGCGATCCTCTTACCTCAGCCTTCATAAGAGCTGGGACTATAGGCGCCCACCACAACGCCTGGCTATATTTAGGGACAGCGGTCTCCCTACTCTTGCTCAGGCTAGTTTTGAATTCCTGAACTCAGGCAATCCATCCTCCTCAGCCTCCTAGAGTGCTAGGATTATAGTTTTGGGGCTGGGCACATGGCTCCCACCTGTAATTCTAGCACTTTGGAGGTCAAGGTGGGAGGATTGCTAGAAACTAGGCTGAGCAAGAGAGAGATCCTATTTCTACAAAAACTAGAAAAAATTAGCTGGGTATGGTAGCATGCTACTTGGGAGGTTGAAGCAGGGGGATCACTCGAGCCCTGGAATTTGAGGTTGCTGTGAGCTAGGCAGATGCCACACATTCAAGCCCAGGTGACAGAGGGTGACCCTCTCTCCAAAAAACCCAGTTATAACAATAAGTAACCAGTTTTCTAGTCACAGTACATCAGCATTTTCCTTTATAGTCCCTGGAATATCTTTTAGAATATAAAACATCAAAGCATCTGTTTATGAACCTAAGTTATTTAAACAAGTAATTTGTATCATTTACTATTTTTTTTAATTCCTTCAAATCATTGAATTTTAAGTTAATCTTTTTTTTTCCTTAATGGATATTTAGGGTTGTGTGTGAGCTCTTTGAAATGTGTAGTTATATGGTAATGTAGATCGTACTCATTCTAAAGGTCACATAAGGTTAAGCTTGGTAAATTGCCCAGGAATTATTACTATCCAATTTACTTCAGTCAGTTGAGGCCTTGAGATGTTGATCTGTTGGCTTGGTAGGCAAAGTATTTCTAAATGGCATAATCTTATTTGGAATTAGAGATAGTTCAGTGCAATTATAACATATGTCTATATTGAAATACCACCATCTTTTACAGACAATAAATGTATGAGATCCTAATCTCTCATAAGATTTATTTCTCAATCTTCAGAATGCCAAGGCCCTTTCAAGCACATGTGCACTATACTCAATATAAATTTAAATGTCTCTGGAGATGTCAAAGATATGTGTACCTTTTAAATACTTGAATTGGGTTTGGAAAAAGTTTAATCAGGAAAGTAGACCACCTACTTTTGTTCAGATACTTTCAGCTACTTCACCTCAGTGTCTTTCATGTGTCCTTGACTTTTTGCCCAAGAGGGATTTACAACTGCTTAAAAGACATCTTTGAAATGGCAAATGATTAACTCTGAAGTTATTTGTAGAATGGAGATAACTTTTTTTTTTTTGAGATGGTATTTCACTTTTTGTTGCCCTCTGTAGAGTGCCATAGTGTCGTAGCTCATAGCAACCTCAAACTCTTGGGCTCAAGCAATTCTCTTGCTTCAGCCTCTCAAGTAGCTGAGACTACAGATGCCTGCCACAACACCCAGCTATTTTTTAGAGACTGGGTCTTGCTCTTGCTCAAGTTGGTCTTGAACTCCTGAGCTCAAGCAGTCCACATTCCTGGGCCTCCTCTTGGAGTACTAGGATTACAGACTGAGCCCCTGCCCCCTGGCCATTCAGAATGGAGATCATATTTGGTTAATTTCTTTTTTTTTTTTGAGACAGAGCCTCAAGCTGTCACCCTGGATAGAGTGCTGTGGCATCACAGCTCACAGCAACCTCCAATTCCTGGGCTCAAATGAGTCTCTTGCCTCTGCCTCCCAAGTAGGTGGGACCACAGGCGCCCGCC
>CAUYON010168613.1:0-10932 GCA_963573935.1 Arctocebus calabarensis
GCCTGTAGTCCCAGCTACTTGGGAGGCTGAGGCAAGAGACTCGCTTGAGCCCAGGAATTGAGGGTTGCTGTGAGCTGTGATGCCACAGCCCTCTACCCAGGGTGACAGCTTGAGGCTCTGTCTCAAAAAAAAAAAAAAAAAGAATTTACAGATGAGTTGTAGGTTGCTGTGAGCTATAATGATGCCATGTCACTCTACTTGAGGCAACAAAGTGAGATTATATCTCAAATTAAAAAAAAGAAAAAACCCTAGCCTGGGGGCAGTGGCTCCCACTTGTGATTCTAACACTCTGGGACACACTCTGCAACACCAAGGCAAGTGGATTGCCTAAGCTCAGGAGTTTGAGACCAGCCTGAGCAAGAGTGAAACCCGGGTGGTGCCTGTGGCTCATTGGTAGCAGGTTCAAACCCAGCCTCGGCCCAAGTGCGAAACAAAAAAATAGCAGGGCGTTGTGGCGGGCGCCTATAGTCTCAGCTACTTGAGAGGCTGAGACAAGAGAATAGCTTAAAGTCCAAGAGTTGGAGGTTGCTTTGAGTTGTGATGCCATGGCACTCTACTGAAAGCAACATAGTGAGACTCTACCTCAAAAAAAAAATAATAATATAGCCAGGTGCGGTGGCGGGCGCCTGTAGTCCCAGCTACCTGGGAGGCTGAGGCAAGAGAATCACTTAAGCCCAAGAGCTGGAGGTTGCTGTGAGCTGTGACTCCACAACGCTCTACTGAGAGCAATAGAGTGAGACTGTCTCCACACACACACACACACACACACAAAATAATAATAATAAATAAATAAATAAATATAGCCAGGCATTGTGGTGGGTGCCTTTAGTCCCATCTACTTGGAAGGCTGAGGCAAGAGAATCACTTGAGCCCAAGAGTTTCAGGTTGCTGTGAACTATGACGCCAGGGCACTCTACCAAGGGTGACAAAGTGAGACTCTGACTCAGTTTAAAAAAAAATAAATTAGTGAATGACTTTGGGTTTCTTGGCATCATTGCCTGGGACTAATTCCCATCTCAGTTTCCTGGGAACCAGCCTGCGGGCTGGCAATCCTCAGATATAGTCAGGACAGTTAGCGCCACCTGCTGGACAATGGAGAGCCACTTGCTTTCGAAATTCAATCTCTTCCACCCTAGGCTGGTGGGGCTGGCATAAGCAGGAAGACAGGTCTGGAGTGTCATTTCTTTCTTTCTTTTTTTTTTTTTGGTAGAGACAGAGTCTCACTTTATCGCTCTCGGTAGAGTGCTGTAGTGTCACACAGCTCACAGCAACCTCCAACTCCTGGGCTTAGACTATTCTCTTGCCTTAGCCTCCCAAGTAGCTGGGACTACAGGCCCTCACCACAACGCTGGGCCATTTTTTGGTTGCAGCCATCATTGTGTTTGGCGGGCCCGGGCTGGATTCGAACCTGCCAGCTCAGGTGTACGTGGCTGGTACTTTAGCCCTTTGAGCCACAGGCACCCAGCCGTGGGATGTCATTTCTTATCTGATCCTTGATCCCCAATTTTCCAAAGGTTTTTCCCAGATGTTATTTCTTCCTTTTTTTTTTGCAGTTTTTTTGGTCAGGGCTGGGTTTGAATCCACCACCTCTGGCATATGGGGCCGGTGCCCTACTCCTTTGAGCCATAGGTGCCATCCCAATTTTTTCTTTTCTTTTCTTTTTTTGATACAGAGCCCCCAGCTGTTACTCTGGTTAGAGTGCTGTGGCATCACAGCTCACAGCAACCTCCAATTCCTGGGTTCAAGCGAGTCTCCTGCCTCTGCCTCCCAAGTAGCTGGGACTACAGGTGCCCACCACAATGCCTGGACATTTTTTGGTTGCAGCCATCATTGTTGTTTGGCGGGCCCGGGCTGGATTCGAACCCGCCAGCTCAGGTGCACGTGGCTAGCGCCTTAGCCCGTTGAGCCACAGGTGCCGAGCCGAGACGTTATTTCTTAACATTACCAAGGAAAGTATCATATTGAGAGTTCCATCCATCAAAAAGCAACAGGGTGGCTCAGTGCCTGTAGCACAGTGATTACGGAGCCAGAACATACACTGAGGATGGCAGGTTCAAACCCTGCCCCAACCAGCTAAACAACAATGACAACTGCAACAAAAAATAGCTAGGCGTTATGGTGGGTGCCTATTTTCCCAGCTACTTGGGAGGCTGAGGCAAGAGAATTGCTTAAGCTCAAAAGTTTAGGTTGCTGTGAGTTGTTATGTTCTCCCTAGGGCAACATAGTGAGACTCTACCTCAAAAAAAAAATGCACCTGTGGCTCAAAGGAGTAGGGCGCTGGCCCCACGTGCCAGTTGTGCTAGGTTCAAACCCAGCCTCGGCCAAAAACCACAAAAAAAAAAACAAAAACAAAAACAAAAAAACAACAGGATGTGCCAGAATCTTTTTCATGGTCCACACCTGAATTCTTTTTTTTTTTTTGGAGACAGAGTCTCACTTTGTCGACCTCGGTAGAGTGCCGTGGCATCTCAGTTCACAGCAACCTCCAGCTCCTGGGCTAGGGCAATTCTCTTACCTCAGCCTCCCAAGTTGCTGGGACTAAAGGTGCCCACCACAACACCCGGCTAACATACCTGAATTCTTTTTTTTCTTTAATTTATTAAATCATAGCTGTGTACATTAGTGCAATCATGGGATACAGTGTGCAGGCTTCATATACATACCTGAATTCTTGAAGAGGCTGCCTGAAAGAGTATCCTGCCCATTCTTTGCCCAGACCTTCTTTTTTTTTTTTTGAGACAGAGCCTAAAGCTGTCACACTGGGTAGAGTGCTGTGACATCACAGCTCATGGCAACCTCCAACTCCTGGGCTCAAGCGATTCTCCTGCCTCCACCTCCCAAGTAGCTGGGATTACAGGCACCTGCCACAATACCCAGCTATTTTGGGGGGGGGGGGTTGCAGTCCTCATTGTTGTTTGGCAGGCCTGGGCTGGATTTGGAACTCTCAAGCTCAGGTGTATGTGGCTGGCGCCTTAGCTGCTTGAGCCACAGGCACCAATCCTGCCCAGACCTTCTTAAACTCTATTGGGTCTTGGCCTTTTGAGAACCTGATGAAAGCCAATCTTCTCCAAGATTGATCTCTGAAGCTCGGTGCCTGTGGCTCAAGCGGCTAAGGCAACAGTTACATACACCTGAGCTGGAGGGTTCGAATATAGCCTGGGCCCACCAAACAAAAATGATGGCTGTAATCAAAAAAAAGCCAGGTGTTGTGGCGGGCACCTGTAGTCCCAGCTATTGGGCAGGAGGAGGCAGGAGAATCACTTGAGCCCAGGAGTTGGAGGTTGCTGTGAGCTGTGATGCTAGAGCACTCCATCCCGGGTGACAGCTTAAGGTTCTGTGTCAAAAAAAAAAAAAAAAAGCCTGGCGCCTATAGCTCAAAGGGCTAAGGTGCCAGCCACGTACACCTGAGCTGGCGGGTTCGAATCCAACCCGGGCCCGCCAAACAATGACGGCTGCAACCAAAAAAATGGCTGGGCGTTGTGGCAGGTGCCTGTAGTCCCAGCTACTTGGGAGACAGAGGCAAGAGACTTGCTTGAGCTCAGGAATTGGATGTTGCTGTGAGCTGTGATGCCACAGCACTCTATCCAGGGTGACAGCTTGAGGGTCTTTTTCTGCAAAAACAAAACAAACAAAAAAACATTGATCTGTTGTAAGGACCAAGCAGACTCTATTTTATTAAAACTAACTCCATCTTATTCCTCAGCCTTTAGTTTGTAGCTGCATACCAAAAGACCTTAGGTAACCTATTCCCTCCCCCGCCCCTAGTCCTTGCGTCTGCCCCAGCAGTCTACCCCAAATGATAGTAACACCCTCTCAGACCCAGAGCGATAGCAACTCCCTCCCAGACCAATCAGCCAAGGACAAGTACTGCTCAGTCTCCTGGATCCCCTATCAGCTCACCCCAGTGACTCACCTCACACCCCCTCCCTTTTTCCTTTCTATACCCTTAAAAAACCCCTCCTTTTCAAGGTGGGGGGGGCTTCTCTGTTCTCCTGCTGTGCCAGGACCAGGAAGCCTTGGCTGGAGCCTGTAAATAAACAACCTCTTGCTCTTGCATCAGACTTGGTCTCTGGGTGATTTATGTGGGGGATCTGTGAGTTGGGCACATCACTGTGAATATAAATACACACATACATATGTTGCTCATGATGTCTGGGAATCCAGAAACCCATTAAGGCTGTCCACAGCTCTCCTGGTAAGAGCTCTTGTCATTAGCGTATGTATAAATTTGTACTTCAGTCTAATCGCACAGTGGGGGCAGGGTAGCAATCAAGTTTGTGAGCCAGGTGGGGGAGGTGAGGAGGGTAGATGGCTTGAGCTCAGAAGTTTGAGACAAGCCAAAGCAAGAGTGACATCTGTCTCTAAAAAACAGCTGGGGCTTTGGGTGGCGCCTGTGGTTCAGTGAGTAGGGCGCTGGCCCCATATACCAAGGGTGGTGGGTTCAAACGTGGCCCCAGACAAACTGCAATAAAAAAATAGCCGAGCATTGTGGCAGGCGCATGTAGTCCCAGCTGCTTGGGAGGCTGAGACAAGAGAATCACTCAAGGCTAAGAGCTGGAGGTTGCAGTGAGCTGTGATGCTACGGCACTCTACTGAGGGTGATAAAGTGAGATCAACAGGCTAAGGCACCACCCACGTACACCTGAGCTGGTGGGTTCGAATCCAGCCCGGACCCACCAAACAACAATGACGGCTGCAACCAAAAAATGGATGGGCGTTGTGGCAGGCACCTGTAGTCCCAGCTACTTGGGAGGCAGGGGCAGGAGACTCGCTTGAGCCCAGGAATTGGAGGTTGCTGTGAGCTGTGATGCCACAGCACTCTATTCAGGGTGACAGCTAGAGGCTCTGTCTCCAAAAAAAAAAAAAAAAAAAAGAGACTCTGTCTCTAAAAAACAAAACAAAACAAAAACCAGCTGGGGCTTGGTGACCATAGCTCAGTGGTTAGGCACCGGCCACATACACTGAGACAGGTGGGTTTGAACCCGGCCAGGGCCTGTTAAACAACAATGATACAACTGCAAGAAAAAATAACCAGGCATTATGATGGGTGCTACTTGGGAGGCTGAGACAAGAGAATCACCAAAGCCCAAGAATTTGAGGTTGCTGTGAGCTGTAATACCACAGCATTCTACCCAGGGTGATATGGTGAGACTGTCTTGCCCTGGCTCAGGCTGGTCTCAAACCTGTGAGCTCAAACAATCCACCTGCCTCTTAGAGTGCTAGGATTATAGGCCTGAGTCACTTGGCCCAGCCACATTCCTGAATTCTGAATAAATAAATAAACAAATAAAAATAGAAAACAGCGGAGTGTTGTGATGAGCACCTGTAGTGCCAGATACTTGGGAGGCTGAGGCTAGAAGATTGCTTGAGCCCAAGAGTTGGAGGTTGCTGTGAGTTGTGATGCCACAACACTTTACCATGGGTGACATAGTGAGACTCTGTCTCGAAAAAAAGAATAAAGAATAAAGAAAGAAATTGAGTGGAAAGGCTGAATAACTTGCCCAAGGCTACATAGCTGTCGAGTGGTCATACTAAAGTTCAATTCTGGCAAAAGGATCAAAGTCTCTACCCTCATAGAGTTTTCATTCTAGTGGAGGAGACAAGAGAAATAAATCATTTTATAAATTAGTTTGCACTCTATGCAAAATGGCAAGAAACACATCCAGTGCATTCTTGTCAGCAGTTAGCCAGGCCACACTGTTATAGGAATTCTGGATCCTAGGTCAGTCAGCATTTTTATCTTTGTATCATTCCAAGGCAGCAGGAAATGGCAAAAAGATCTAACACCACTCAGATGTTGCCATATTTACCAAAGCTCTAATGTGGAAGAGAGACTCAGTTCCTTCTCCTCCTCCTCCTCGTCCTCCTCCTCCTGCTCCTTCTTCGTTTTTTTTTTTGAGACAGAGTCTCACTTTGTAGCCCTTGGTATAGTGCCATGGCATCACAGCTCATAGCAACCTCAAATTCTTGGGCTCAAGTGATCCCCTTGCCTCAGCCTCCCTAGTAGCTGGGACTATAGGCACCCACCACAACACCTAGGTACTTTTACAGATGAGGTCTTGGTCTGGCTCAGGCTGGTCTCGAAGCTGTGATGTCAGGCAACCCACCGTCCTCCGTCTCCCAAAGTGCTGGGTTTACTGGCATGAGCCACGCATCCACCTCTGACTCAGTTTCAAGATGTAAAAGAGCTAGGCTGAGTGGGTAGTTCAGACTTGGGAGGATGTGAGATTCCAGCAGGACCCAATATGGTCTTTATGTGGACTCCTACTATGTTTAGCCTAAGGCCTGGCATATAGTAGATTATCAATAAAAAAAAAAGAGAGAGACAGCATCTCACTTTGTCGCCCTCAGTAGAGTCCTATGGTGTCATAGCTCACAGCAACCTCCAACTCCTGGGCTTATGCGAGTCTCTTGTCTCAGCCTCATGAGTAACTGGGACTACAGGCGCCTGCCACAACGCCCAGCTATTTTTTAAATTTGTTTATTTTATTTTATTTATTTATTTATTTTTGAGACAGAGCCTCGAGCTGTCCTCCTGGGCAGAGTGCTGTTGAACCTGCCAGCTCAGGTGTATGTGGCTGGTGCCTTAGCCCACTGAGCCACAGGCGCCAAGCCCGCCCAGCTATTTTTTTGTTGCAGTTTGACAGGGGCTGGGTTTGAACCCGCCACCCTCCGTATATGGGGCCAGTGCCCTACTCCCTGAGCCCCAGGCGCCACCCGCCCAGGTAGTTTTCTTTTCTTTCTTTTTTTTTTTTTTGAGACAGAGCCTCAAGCTGTCCTCCTGGGCAGAGTGCTGTAGCATCACAGCTCACAGCTACCTCAAACTCCTGAGTTTAAGCGATTCTCTTGCCTCAGCCTCCCAAGTAGCTGGGACTACAGGCACCTGCCACAGCGCCTGGCTATTTTTTAATTGTAGTTTTCATTGTTGTTTGGCAGGTCCGGGCTGGATTCGAACCCGCCAGCTCTGGTGTATGTGGCTGATGCCTTAGCGGCTTGAGCTACAGGTGCCGAGCCGTTGTTTTGTATTTTTAGTAGAGATAGGATCTCACTCTTGTCCGACTGGTCTCAAACTCGAGCTCTAGCAATCCAACTGTCTCAGCCTCCAAGAATTACAGGTGTTAGCCACCTTGCCAGTTGGGCCTTCTGTGAGTCTTACACTCATCGTAGCTCACAGCAACCTCCAACTATTGATCTCAAGCAACTCTCTTGCCTCAGTTTTTCCATTTTTGGTAGAGACAGGGTCTTGCTCTTGCTCAGGGTGGTCTTGAACTCATGAGTTCAAGTAATCCACCAGCCTGAGCCTCCCAGAGTGCTAGGATTACAGGCGTGAACCTCCACACCATTCCTCCACCCTTCTTTTGTTTATTTTATTAATGGGGTCTCGTTCTTATTTATGTATTTAATTAATTAATTTATTTATATTTATTTAATATTATTTTTTTTTTGTAGAGACAGAGTCTCACTTTATTGCCCTTGGTAGAGTGCCATGACATCACACAGCTCACAGCAACCTCCAACTCCTGGGCTTAGGTGATTCTCTTGCCTCAGCTTCCGAGTAGCTGGGACTACAGGCGCCCGCCACAATGCCCGGCTATTTTTCTGTTTTGCATTTCGGCCGAGGCTGGGTTTGAACCCGCCACCTTCAGTGTATGGGGCCAGCGCCCTACTGGATGAGTCACAGGCGCCGCCCTTAATTTATTTATTTTATTTATTTATTTTTTTGTAGAGACAGAGTCTCACTTTATCGCCCTCGGTAGACTGCCATGGTGTCACACAGCTCATAGCAACCTCCAACTATTGGGCTTAAGCGAGTCTCTTGCCTCAGCCTCCAGAGTAGCTGGGACTACAGGCTACTTTTTGTTTTTGCAGTTTGGCCGGGGCTGGGTTTGAACCTGCCACCCTTGGTATATGGGGCCCGGTACCCTACTTGCTGAGCCACAGGCGCCGCCCCTATTTATTTATTTATTTATTTTGTAGAGACTTTATCGCCCTCAGTAGAGTGCCATGGCATCACATAGCTCACAGCATCCTCCAACTCCTGCGCTTAGGCAATTCTCTTGCCTCAGCCCCCTGAGTGGCTGGGACTACAGGTGCCCTCCACAACACCCGGCTATTTTTTTGTGGCAGTTTGGCCACCCTTGGTACACAGGGCCGGTGCCCCAACCACTGAGCCATAGGCTCTGCCCCTGGGGTCTCATTCTTGCTCAGGCTGGTCTCCTGAAATCAAGCAATCTGCCTGTCTTGGCCTCCCAGAGTACTAAAATTACAAGCATGAGTCACTGGGCCTGGCCCTAATTTCTCTGACCTAGAGCACATTGCAGGGCGTCTTAGGCTGGAATCCCTGCAAATACTACAATACATTCAGAGACTGTCCTAAATTATAGCAAGATAGTAAGCATAGAAGTGTTTTTCTGGGCAAACTGTGCATAGCTCTTTCAGATTTTGTAAATAAGGAAAGCTGGAGGCCCTGTGACAGGCCATGAAATCCATGATACCCCCTTACCAGGCTTCTTCTCTAGACAGGCCCACACTACCTTCTCAAATGTTGACTGACAGCCCTATCATCTCCCTGGGGCCTGCCGTGGAATACTCAGCTGCCCCCATATAGGACTCTCTATGTGTCCAATAAGAAGGAGAACAGGAAACAAGATGTTCTCCAGTCCTTGCAGGCTTCTGGGAGAGCTCCAGGCTTGAAACAGCTTCCAGCAGCTGCTGGAAATAGGAGCCAAGGAATGTTTATGCTTTCCTGGTTTTCTTGAGACCCATGTCCTGCCTTTATAGTCAGAGCTCTAAAAGTCCCCCGGGGCGGCCCCTAGGGCTCAAAGAAGTAGGGCACTAGCCCCATATGCCTGAGGAGGCGTGTTCAAACCCAGCCCTGGCCAAAAACTGCAAAAACAAAATAATAAAAAAAATGAAAGTCCCACTATGGGCCACACTATGGCCTCCTTCTATCCCTGTATGAAAGCATTTAGAAGTGAAGTGACTTCAGTATGGAGCAATGGAAGACTCAGAGGTAGGCTTTCCAGCTAGTTATCTTGTCAGTTTCCCTATCTTTTTCGTTGAGCTCCCCTTGTTTGGCCCCCACTCCAGATCATTCTTCTCAGTCAGGCAAGTTCTAGCAATGTCTAGGACTCTTGAACAGGGCCTGCTTGAGCAGTCACCTCTGCTCTTGTCCTGGCTGGGCATGGAAATTCCTTGTAATTGCTGAACTCCTCCTAGAAATTCACCAAGTCAGCTCAGTGCCTGTCACTCAGTGGTTAGGGTGTCAGCCACATAACTGGGGCTGGTGGGTTTGAACCCCCACCCCTGGCCCCAGGCCTGCTAAAACAACACTCTGCTTAAAAAAAAAAAAAAAAAGGAATTCACCAAGTCAGGAAGAAACTTCCTGTTTCCTTCCCAAAAATTAAACTACAGTGACTGTCCTCTTTAGATCAGTCCTCCTAATACCTCTTTCCTCATTCAGCTTTTCCCACCTAGGAGCAAAAACATATATTTCTCAGCTGCCCTGGCTGTAACTTCTATTTCTCTCTCTCTTTTTTTTTTTTTTTGCAGTTTTTGGCCGGTGCTGGGTTTGAACCTGCCACCTCCGGCCTATGGGGCCGGCACCCTATTCCTTTGAGCCACAGGTGCCGCCCTCTTTTTTTTTCTTTCTTTTTTGAGAAGGAGTCTCACTATGTCTTCGTTGGTATAGTGCCGTGGTGTCACAGCTTACAGCAACCTCCAACTCTTGGGCTTAAGTGATTCTCTTGCCTCAACCTCCCAAGTAGCTGGGACTACAGGCGCCTGCCGTAACACCTGGCTATTTTGTTGTTGCTGTTGTTTAGCAGGCCCAGCCCGGTTTGAACCACCAGCATGTGGCCGGTGCTCTAACCACTGAGCTGCAGGTGCTGAGTTGTGACTTCTATTTCTCTGCCTTTGGCCTTCCAGCATGTCTGGAATGGAGTAGATGTTCAGTAAAGGGCTTCATAATTTATTGGGAATTTCCAGATCCACTCCCCAGTTCCTTACCCTCATTACAGATAAGAACATAAGTAGGGTGGCACCTATGGCACAGTGGGCAATGCACTAGCCCCCATATACCAAGGGTGGCGGGTTCAAACCCGGCCCCAGCCAAACTGCAAACAAAAAATAGCTAGGCGTTGTCGTGGGCACCTGTAGTCCCAGCTACTCGAGAGGCTGAAACAAGAGAATTGCCTAAGCCCAGGAGTTGGAGGTTGTTGTGAGCTGTGACGCCACGGCACTGCCAAGGGTGACAAAGTGAGACTCTATCTCTAAAAAAAAAAAAATAATAAGTAGGCTTAGATTAAACCTCAGAACTGCAGAAGACCCTATGATGAGGCTACTCCGAAGATAATTTCTTTTCTTTTTTTTTTTTTTGCAGTTTTGGCTGCTTGAAACTGCCACCCTGGTATATGGGGCTGACGCCCTACTAAGCAAGCCACAGGCACCACCCCTTTTTTTTTTTTTTTGAGACAGAGCCTCAAGCTTTCACCCTGGGTAGCGTGCTGTGGCATCACAGCTCACAGCAACCTCGAACTCCTTGGCTCAAGCGATTCTCCTGCCTCTGCCTCCCAAGTAGCTGGACCACAGGCACCTCCCACAGTGCCTGCCTATTTTTAATTTTTTTTTTTTTTTTTTTTTGGTTGCAGTCATCATTGTTGTTTGGCGGGCCTGGCTCGATTTGAACCCTCCAGTTCAGGTGTATGTGGCTGGCGCCTCAGCCTCTTGAACCACAGGGGCTAAGCCTTTTTTTTTTTTTTTTTTTGCAGTGTCTGGCTGGGGCTGGGTTTGAACCTGCCACCTGAGGTACATGGGGCCGGCACCCTACTTTGAGCCACAGGGGTTGCCCTTTCTTTCTTTTTGAGACTGAATCTCACTATGTCACCCTTCTAGAGTGCTGTAGCATCATAGCTCACAGCATCCTCAAACTCT